>VCAZ01000002.1:804991-937491 GCA_005784505.1 Bagarius yarrelli
AGCAGATGAGAACCAGGCCAACAGGAGCTACTTCTGCTCCTCAGGACAGTTTTGAGTGCACTGGCTGGCAGACGTTTAGGGAGGCTGCAACCAATGACGAGTCTGTTAACCTGAGCACATGACATCAGTGATTAGCTATATCAGCAAGTGCAATGATGATGTGACTGTCTCCAAAACCATCACAGCCACGCTCCAACCAGAAACCGTGGATGACCACAGAGGTCTGGCGCTGCTGTAGTCCAGGAACTCCGCCTTTTTAGGAAAGCGGAGACACTCTGCGCATGTGGCAGGGCATCCAGATGATCATGAACTACAAGACAACTTCACCTGCTTGCAATGCGCTGAAAGACTTCTACACCCGGTTTGAGGTGCAGAAAAACGTGGCAGCGAGAAAGTGACCAGGTGCTTTGTCTAACAACAGATGTGTGGAAAACTTTAAGCAGAGTTAACCCACGGAAGTCTGCTGGACCGGACAACATCCCTGGCAGAGTGCTCAGGGACTGCGCAGTACATCTAGCAAAAGTTTTCACTGGCATCTTCAACACTTCAAGTTCAAGAAGCTTTATTGTCATTTTAAATTATATATAGCAGATGCAATACACAGTAAAATGAAATAAAGTTTCTTCAGGACCCCAAGGTGCTACACAAAAACACAGAATTACAGTAAACAACCAACAAAGAGCTACCATCATTCCTCTTTGCCGAAAAAGTAAACCTCCTGCCTCAATGACTACCGTCTCGTTGCACTCACACCTATCGTGATGAAATGCTTCTAAAGGCTCTTCATGAGGCACATTAGGATATCGCTGCCTTCCACACCGGACCCATTACAGTTTGCGTACCGTTCAAACTGTTTCACGGACAATGTCATTGCCACAACCCTCCATCTGGCCCTCACACACCTAGACAATAAAGACACATACATCCAAATGCTGTTTATAAACTTCAGTTTAGCATTTAACACAATCATCCCTCAGCATCTGATTGAAAAGCTAAGCCTGCTGGGCCTAAACACCTCAATTCTGCAACTGGATCCTGAACTTTTTAACAGGAAGACCTCAGTTAGTCCGGATTGGAAGCAGCATCTCCAGCACCACTACACTGAGCACTGGGGCCCCGCAGGGCTGTGTGCTTAGCCCTCTGCTGTTTACACTGCTGACTCATGACTGTGTAGCAATGCACAGCTTAAATCAAATTGTCAAGTTCGGTGACGACACGACCATGGTGGGTCTCATCAGCAAGAACGACGAGTCAGCATACGGAGGGGAGGTGAAACAGCTAACAACCTGGTGTAAAGCCAACAACCTGTCTCTGAATTTTGACAAGACTAAGGAGATATTTGTTGACTTCAGAAGAGCAAAGAGCGACCATTCTCCGCTGAACATCGTGGGATCCTCGGCAGAGATCATCAAGAGCCCCAAAGCTCTATCAGTAAAAAAAACCCAGCAGCCCCTTTACTTCCTGTGAAGACTGAGGAAAGCCCATCTTCCACCTCCCACCCTTCTGTTCTACAGAGGGACCACTGAGAGCATTCTGAGCAGCTGCATCACTGCACCGTTTCGGATCTAAAGCCCTGCAGAGAATAGTGAAAATAGCTGAGAGGATCAACGGAGTATCTCTTCCCTCCATAACGGAAATCTACGCCACATTCTGCATCTATAAAGCCAAGAGCATTGTGAAGGACCCCACACACCCCTCACACACCTGCCCTCTGCAAAAAGGTACCGTAGCATTCGGGCCCTCACAACCCGAATGTGTAACAGTTTTTTTCCTCATGCCATCAAGCTGCTCAATACACAAACTGAACTACCTTAACACACACACACACACACACACACACACACACACACTCACTCACTTACTCAACACAAATAGATGGAAACCAAAAAATACATTTTTGTTAAGCACGGTCACTTTAAAATGCTGATTGCACAAAATCTTGCTGTTTACTTGAACATTTGAAGAATTCAGTTGGCGCTATTTGAATGTTCTGTACAGCGTTATGTTTTGTTATTTATTGTCTTTTGCACTGTCTTTTGTAATGTTTATTTTGTTCATTACACTGTCTGTTCTGCACTGTTTGCACCAGGTTGCACACATGTACTTTATGTTTTTTTTGTTCAGTAGATCTTTGTTGTTTGTTCTCTGTGTAATTCTGTGTTTTTGTGTAGCACCAGGGGGTCCTGGAGAAACGTTATCTCAGCTTTTGTTAAACCTGTGACATCATTTGACCCATTTTAAAGAGTGTAACCTCATCAGCATAAGCTACTACACACACCTTCACACCATTTATACCTTTTATCATAGTTCCTGTAAGATCTCGTATTACTCTACAAAGCAGTGGTTCAACAGCCAGGCTGTATAATTGTCCAGAAAGTGGACAGCCCTGTCTAAAACCTCTTTGGTGCGCTTAACCCTCCACCATCACAGCAGAATCACCATACAGTTGAATATAGGAGATAAAACGTTTATCAAACCCAGATTTTTTAAGGCATTAATAAGGTACCCATGATCGGCACGATCAAACGCCTTTTTCTGAGTTTTTAAACATTAAATTTAATAAAAATATTAACATTTGTGTTTTTAAGAGGACATGTGCTACACATGCACTAGTGTTTGTCTTATGACTTAAAACTGATTTCTCTTTTCACCATAAAATTTTATTATCAGTGTTGGTGTGTGTCTCTTGCGAAAACATAACATTAATCCCTTCAATTTTTAAAAATTCCGACACCGCTGCTATCTTATTTCTGCTCCAACCCCCATTTATGTTTATTGACCCCACCCTTAAAAAGCTCCATGGAAAGATAGAAGTAGAGAAAGTAGAGAAGTCACTCAGTGTGGTTTATTTGTGCTTCCTTGTAGCGTATACAATTCATCTGTGACTTGTTAGATAACTTCAGAGATATCGTCATCTTATGTCTTTGTATCTGATCTGATCTCATCTGAATTTTCCAGATTTACCACACAGTCCACTTCAACGTTAGCCCTTTCATTCCATTCAATTCAATTCGATACTGTTCTGATACTGCTGGTACTATCTGCTTAAGAAAGTGTGTTGGTATAGGATCTAAGACACAAGTTGATGATTTTGTGGAAGAGATGAGTGTGATTAGATTGTCCTCTTCCAGAGGAGTAAAATTTTAAGTTCTGATCTGATGCGGTTAATTGTTCATCAGAATCATTCGAATGGTCTAGTTTTAAAGTGTGAATTTTCTGCCTAATGTTTGCAATTTTATTATCAAAAAAGTTATGGTGCAGGTTTCTGAGGTCGTCTTATTCCTAGTTAATTTTGCGACGGTGTCAAGTAGAAATCTAGGATTATTTTTATTATTTTCAATAAGGTTAGAAAGATACGTTGATCTATTTACACTAAGAGCTTTTTTATAAGCTAGAATTCCCTCTTTCCATGCTGCCTGGAAAACCAGCAATCTAGTTCGGCGCCATTTACGTTCTAGTTTACGGGCGCTCTGTTTTAAAGAGCGCGTGTGTTCATTATACTATGGAGCGAGTTTCTTATCTTTAATTATTTTTCTTTTAACTGGAGCCACGTTATCTAATGTAGAGCGGAATGCGGCATCTATATATTCAGTCGCCTGCTCGAGTTCTGTTGGATCAGATGGAGATCCAATGACAGAAGACAAGTCTGGAAGACAATTAATAAAGCTCTGAGCAGAAGTTGATGTAAGTGTACGTTTAAAGCGGTAGCGCGGCGCTACATGTGCGTTATTAGTATAACACATTTTATAACACATGATATAAGATGGTGATCAGAAATAATTTCGCACTGTGGAGTTGTTACTATATTACTTATACTATTCCGAAAGATAATATTAAATCTAATGTGTGACCTGCTTTATGAGTGATCCTATTACACACTGATTTACTCCCACTGAGTTGAGTATAGGGACCATAAATGCTGTTCTCAGCGGGTCGTCTGTATTTTCAAAATGAATATTAAAGTCTCCAGCAATTAACGCTTTATCAACGGAGACAACCAGGTTAGACAGGAAATCTGCAAATTCACTAAGAAATTTGGAGTACGGACCTGGGGGTCTGTAAATAAGAACTAAAACAATTGATTGGCTCTGCTTATTATTTATCTCTGCAGATGTAAGGTTACTGTAGAGAGCTTCAAATGAATTAAAATTTTATCAATGTTTCTGTACGATACTTGGATTATTATTATAAATAACTGCGACGCCTCCTCCTCTACCAGTTGGACGAGGCTGATGTATGTAGCTGAAAGCTGGAGGGCTAGCTTCATTTAATGCTACATACTCATCCGGTTTAGTCCATGTTTCTGTTAAACACAAAATGTCAAAATCTAATGTTTAACAAGAGTAGCTTTAGATCAGAGGTGCAGGCTGTGTGTTCAGTATGTTCTGAATTACGGATATCTATATTAATTAAATTACTGAAGCAAACTTTTGGGGTTTTTCTATATTTATATTGTTTAGCACGAGGAACAGACACAGTCTCAATGTTATAAACCCTGAGTGACAACTCTGTGCAGCTAGCAGACGGTCGGATTAGCCTGTTGATCTGCTGCTTGGTCTGGGCTCCGGGTAGTCAACGATTAACTAGTCCTATTCTAAGACTATGAGCTATGTTACAAGAAAGGAGAGCGGCTCTTTCCCGAGTGGGATGGACACCGTCCCGTTCTAACAGGCCAGCTTTGCTCTCAAAAGTTTTCCAATTGTCAATGTAGTCCACATTGTTTTTGGAGCACCACCTAGACATCCAGCGGTTCAGTAACCATAACCTGCTGTAAGCTATGTCACCACGTCGCATTGGTATGGGGCCAGAGCATACTACGACATCGGACATCGCCTTCGCTAATTTAAAGACCTCTATAAATTGAGCCTTACTAGTTTCCGACTGTCGAAGGCGTATATCGTTAGCACCAGCATGAACCACTATCTTTGAAAACCTATGCTGGCCTACAGCCCTAAGATTAACAGCTATGTCCGGTGCTCTGGCTCCTGGCAAACATCTAACTGCTGGCGCTGGCGCCCCTCAAGGCCTAGCTAATTTCACGTGCCTCACTATAGAATCTCCTATAACCAGAGTACCTTCAGTTTTCTCAGTGGGTGCTTCACTGAGGAGGGCAAATCTATTGGGCACGTGAAGCGTAGTGGCATGTTCCGGTGGGTTAGTCTTAGCTTTAGCCCTAGCCTTAGACGTAGCTTTGGCTGCGCGAGTATGCTGCCGAGTCATCACCCGTTCGCCCCGCTGTGAGGGCTCTAATGCCCGAGTTGGGGGCTGGCTAACTATGCCTGTAGCATCCAGACTCGCTGCTACAGGAGAGCTAATCACTTTCTCACTAACCCTCTCTAAAGTCTGGATGCGTTCCTCTAAAGCTAGGATCTTCTCTGCCAAAGTGCTAACTAGCAAACACTTATCACAAATAAAATTATCGCTAATGGCAGAAGAAGATTCTCTAAACATCCTGCACTCTACACACTGAACAAGCTGAAAGTTTGCCATTTTACATACCGTAAGTTGTTATTTTGTTTGTTTTCTTTAGTTTGCCGAACCAGCAGCACTAACTAAACCAGCAGCATTAACTGAACTAGCAGCACTAACCAGACCAGTTGCACTAGCCATAACAGCAGCACTAACCAGACCAGTAGCATTAGCTGGGCCAGCACTAGCCAAACCAGCAGCACTAACCGAACCAGCAGCACTAGTTAAACCTCTAGCACTAGCCAGACCACCAGCACCAGCCGAAACAACATCACTAGCTGGACTAGTAGCAACAGCCGGACCAGCAGCACCAGTCGGACCAGCAGCACTAGCCGAACCAGCCGGACCAGTAGCACAACCTGGACTGGCAGCACCAGCCAGACAACTAGCCGAACTAGCTCAACCTGCATCAACAGCAGTTTTCCCAGTATTCTGATCTTTATGTGAATACGCCACCCTCTTTTGCCTAATATCACCACATTCAAAACATTTCATATGTACACCATATACGCTTTTCCTTCATACCACACTCTAAACGATATATCTAATTTAGGCTGGTTTAAAAGCATTAACACCTTTTTCGTAAAAGACATGACATGCCTTAAACCAAGCTCTTTACATCCAGTAGAATGGATTACACCTTGTGCCGGAGCACACCTGATCCCTTGCCGGGATGACAACAGAGACGCTATAATAAACTTAACAAAAAATAAATAATTATATATATACCTTTATTGCACTTTAGACACAAGAAGTGAAAAAAATATATATTGCCCCAAATAGTCGCACTTCACACCTCACACACCCAAACGCTCCCAGCATGCAGGGAAACAGAGAGAAAGGGAGGAGAGAGAGAGAGAGAGCAAGAGAGAGAAAGATGGTCATTTTACTTTTAATAGTCAGATCTACCTCTAATAGTTACTGTAACATTTTCAACATTTAATATACACTTACAACCTAAATATGAAGCAACAACCCAACATTTCAGGCTAAACAGATAATGGCTGCATAAGTATGCAAAAAAAGGGGGCTGTGACTGTGTTCAGAATGAACCAATCACAATCAAGCTCATGCTTAGATCCATTTATCATACAGCTGCCATCAATGAAAGGATTCTGATTAACCTCAAATAAAATTCAGCTGTTTTAAAAGACTTACTTTACATCTTTTTAATTTCATCCAACTGCCTGAGGTTACAGTCTGTAAACAGCTCAAACAGAACGCGGGAATCGAGATATCGATCATTAGGGGGTAGAAAAGATTTCCCAAAGCATTAGATGTACCATGGAACAGCATAAATACCATTATCAGCAGGAGAGAAAATAGAGCACCACAATGAAATCACCAAGTACAGAACGTCCCTCCAGAATTTAAGATAAAATCTCACCAGAGCGACTCCCAAAAAAACTTCAGCAGCAGTAGGAAGATCTGACAAATGCTCACTACTCTCTGCTGGTAACGACAATCCCTTACATTCTTTATGTTTGGGCAATTGGACAATTAGACAAAAAAATATCCAAACTTAACTTCCAAACTCAGTATCTAAACTCAACTTTCGGGTTGAAGAGGTACGCTGGCATGTCTGGCTGCCGCTCCTTTCCCCTCCTTTTTTTCCTGTTTTATTGTTTTTTACGTGCTTGTGTACTTTTACTGAAGCCCTTGGAGCTGTGGAAAGTGCTTAGTGTTTTTCCCTTTCAGCGTTATGCGGATTGGCGTCTTTATTTTTGCCATATTTTGTTTGTTATTGCGAGTTATTTTCATGACTTGGTGTGTCTAATGGAAGCATTGTCAATCGGATAGTCTTCTGCTTAATGAACTTACTTCTACTGGGTATGGTTTGTTCGATGCCCCAAGACCCTCTGGCAGGGGGGTGGTATCGCAATGGTACTTAAGCAATTTATAAAAAATAAGCCACGTAATTACCCCCAAATTTCATTCGTTTGAATGTCTGATACTGTGTACCCATAAAGCTAATAAAGTTTCTTAGCAGAATTTGCTAAATTGTTTGTTTATGCTGTGTTTTAACTTTGACAGAACTGCTATCCTTTGGAACTTTGTCAATCCTTTTTTTTGTCAACATGGATGTTAAAGACATTTTGTCTCTATTAGAGAGTTTTGAACTGAAAATCTAGGAGGCTTTTCTTCTCACAACCAAGGCGACACCCCAGATCTAGTGATCACTAATAATTTTGTCTCAGCTTAATCCTGATCACTTAGGGTTGTCAGACCATATGGTCATTCTCTTCAAAATGTCATTCACTCATACTGTCTTGTATCGGAAATAGAAATCGATTAACCTGGGATTTCTCTGATCTTCTGTAAGAGGCCCCTCCCCATTCTGTGTTTTATGCTCGCTCTGCTCCTTGGTACAATGATGAGCTGCGCTCTAAGATGTAGCATAGGTGACGTTTCTCAGGTCTAAAGGTTCATCACCTAGCATGGAAGGACCACTTAAACGAATATAGGGAAGAGATTACTTCTGTTAGATCTTAGTATGTTTTACAGATAATTTAAAATAATCGCTTTAATCCCAGACATTTGTTTCAGGTTATTAAGAAAATTCTGAAAGGCAGCTGCTATTTTAGCACTCCCACTACAGATAACCTTTGTGATGGGTTTCTTGACTTTTTTAACTCTAAGATCAAAAAGGCTAAACGCTGTATGACCTTTACGTCGATTCCAGCTGATCATGCTCTCAATTGTGTTCAATTCTCTAGAACCCCTCTATCAGATTTCTCCATTTTAAATTTAAATTCTTTGGTTAAAGAAGTCTCACCAATGAGGGCCACCACCTCCATTGTTCATCCTATTCGGTGTGTCTCAGAACTCCATGCTGAGTCTGTTACTTTTCAGCATGTATATCTTTCCGTGTGGTGAACTCCTCAGATCTCAGGGTCTAAACTATCACTTCTACGCAGATGACAAACAGTTGTACATTTACTCAAAGCCGGGTGACCCAGCTGCTGCTTTCCTGGAACATCTCATTTCTGACATAAAAATATAGAGGTTACATAACTTCCTTTGCTTTAACAGCAATGAGACCGAGGTCATGCTTATTGGTTCACCTACCTAACTATGTAAATGTAAGGATTCCACCCTCCCACCACCAGAGATTGCTCCGGTTAGCCCTCTACTTAAGCTAACAGCTAAGTTTAGCTTATGCAACATACTAATCGTATTCATGTCTTGAATGCTTTTCTGGATTTTGATCTATAAACACTTTACAGTTTTTAATTCTTTGCCTCACATTTCACATTTGTTTGCCTTCTTACTATTGGATTACTGTGTACCGACTTTTGACTGGATTTCATGGTGATATTTGATGAGCATTTAACTTTGACACTCACGTTAAGAACACAGTTAAAACCTCCTATTTTCATCTCAGAAACATTGAACATATCTTCCCCATGCTGTCCTGTTCAGTAGCGAAAAAATGTATTAACATATTGGTTTTTTCCTGCATTGATTACTGCAATGCTCTGCGTGCAGGTGTCTCAAAGACCACTCTAGATAAATTGCAGCATGTCCAGAATTCAGCAGCTAGGATCCTGACAGGGACCAGATCTCGAGATCGAATCACTCCAGTTGTGGAATCCATTCATTGGCTCCCCTGAAAATTTTTATGAATATAGTTTTTTTTTACAATTCAGTGAATAATGCACCATGAGTTTAGTTTAACTAGGAGACTAAACAGCACATCGTTCACATATCAGGCCTAAAACACAATCCTTGGCATTTCTTTCTTTTCTTGCTTTCCTTCAAGTTTAACACATTGCGAAGTATTGTTTTGCTTATGCAACATACCAAGCGATTTTATATCCTGTATGCAGTTCTGCCAGTGCTGCCACCTTAACCCACTATTTCTATTATTGTTAGAAAACATCACTATCCACATCCATATATTCCACATCAATATATTCCAATATCTGCAATTTAATTATTTTATAAAACTCAACAACAACACACAACAACACACAACAAAACCCACTACAAGAAACTATCAAAGCAACACTGTGCTGTGGTTTATGTCACCGCTGAGTTCTGGGTTTAAGGGGTGGCAGTTTAGGGGTAAGGTATTGAACAGCCACTTAAAAGTTTGTGGGTTCGATTCCTCTTACAATCAGATGACCACTGATGGGCCCCTGAGCAAGGCCCTTGACCCCCATCTGCTCAGTTAAATGAATAAAATAAATGTAAGTCGTTCTGGATGAGGGAGTCTGTTACATTTTGTTCTGCTTTTACAGGCTTGAGTTTTGTCAGATTAGTTGGTCATTTAGTCATTGAGACACGGGGAAAACAGAGACTGTTTAAAATCACACATATTTAGTCTGTTTTCTCTGCCCTCGGAAAAAAGCTCACCAAAAAATCAAGCAGGAAACATGGCGAACACAGAGCCTGGCATCCCAGATTGAAATACTACTTTTCTTGGAAGGGTTTCAAAAACTGGCCAGTTTTTCCCTCGGCACGCTCGACTACAATCCCAGCTGCTTTCTGTAGTTCTCTTTTAATGCCAAACAGTTAATCATAATAACACCATTAGCTGACGTCAATAAGAATTATGCTTAAAGATGATTCGTGTAAATCACTGCCATAATGCCCCTGGTGCAAACAGACTGAGAGCGTTTTTTTATAAACAAGAGGATAAGAGCAAGAAGACGATAAAGAAAACTTTTTCATTGACTTTTGATCAATGACCATAAGGAATTAAGTACAGAGTCGCTTTTACTGTTAACAACAGCTGCTGTTAAAGTTTTTCTATAAACATTTCACAGATCTATGAAAAAATATGCCACTGAAGGGGTGAGAGTAAGACAGAGGAAAGGAGTAAAAACTCTGTAATATATAGTGCTTAATGCAGTATAAAAGAGTTGGGCACATGTTAAAATAATAAAATAGCAAAATAAAATGTTTGAACGTACAAAAATTTACGGAAAGTCACTTATAAACCAAACACAGTACATTTTTGTTCTAACAGCCCCTTGTTTTAAAAATAAATTAAATAAAACTTCGCTGGTAAGTTGGACTGATAATCTCCAGCTGTTTCTCCAGAATTTGTCACACTTTTCTTCTTTACAGAAGTCATAAAATACAAACATTTTTGTTTTTTTATACAGCGATTAAGACTTTTACCCAAAATCAACCCCTGTATATGAATTCCCCTCAGTCTGACCCTCGTGTTCTCCTCACTGCTTAACGCAGGATGAGCTCATTGTTCGCTCTGGATTTTATATCAATTCTTATGAGTACAAATTGTTTGGAGTTGATTTTTTACAGCACCAAACACACCTTTCTCACGCCTGTAATACATTTTACATTTCTGGCATTTGGCAGACACTTTTATCTGAGAGATATCTCATTTATGTAGTAGTTGCAAGTTAAGGACCTTGCTCAGGGGCCCATCAGTGGCAGCTCATTGATGCTGGAAATAAAAGTTTATCAGATTATTTCAAAAGAAAATAATTCTTAGGAAAAACCTTTTCTTTGAAAGACTGCAGTCATTTATGTGGGGGGAAGACATACTGTAACTCATTGAAGCTCTGTCTGCATGCAAATATCCTGTCCAAATGTCCATAACGCTGTCCAAATGTCCATAACGAAAATCAACATTTACAACAATGAACTTTAAACATAGCATTAGTTACAGATGAACACACGTGCCTGTCGTAAAGAAAAATACATAGAGATTATGTTCCAAGTGCATGTTTACTGAAGATTAATGGATTTATTTGATTTTTTTTTTTCATTCAGTAAGAAAATAATGTCTTTTTTATATATGACATATATGAAGTTTACTATTATTGGACACGATCACAACACTAAAAAAAGTGTACAGCATCACACTGTGAAACCCAAACAGACTCTATTCCCACTGGCCACTTTATTGTTTATGTGTTGTTAATACACATGCGATTCTCTAATCAGCCACTCAAACAGCAGGTTGGCTGATGAAATCAATCAGACTAGAAACCTGGTTCAAGATGACAGGAAGACTGAGAGGATGTGAAAAAACCCTTTTAACACTTGTAATCACAGATTACAACTGCAGATTTCATATTGAATCTTGTCATGTGCTGCTGAATTTAATCCATGAAAGCTTTACAGATTTACAACATGAGTTCTGTAGAATCCTTGCAGCCACATTTCAATTACTCTCAATGTACAGTTTAGGACTGACTTTGCACTCACACTGATACATCAATCTACTGAACAACCTCATATACAATCCAAGGGCTGTGTATCATGAGCATCATGATACAATATATCACAGTATTTCATATTGCAATACATTTCAATACTTTAAACAAAAATCTTAAACAGATAGCTTAAAAAAAACAAAAGATTTTGTTCCCTATGCTTGTTCCTACAACAACACAGGGATTCGACCATTCCAGCCCACTCAAACCGCTCACTTGCCAGTGCAGTAATTTCCAAACTAGAAACTCACTAGAAACTAAAAACCTATGCTCTCCAAATGATTCCGAATGCAGCTGTGTGCGCTGTTTTAGTATGTTTCAGCGACAACTACAGGAACAGAGGGAAACATCACTATCGTGAAAAAAAACCAACATTGTGAAAAATAATATTGTGACAGGTAGCTGTATCAATATTACTACACAACCCTATACAACACAGTCTCTCTTAAACCGTTTACAACTTCTTAGTCAATAAAAAACAGTCGAAAATTTTAATTTGATGCTAATAGTCTAAACATTAACAGGTTACATTTTACTTCCATCAGTTTGATGTTTGGCATTTATAATTTTCAAATAATAATAAGACAACATGCCATTAATTATGGGCCTCATGAGTTCACAGCACGGCTAATTTATATAATAAAATCACAACATGAAGACACAAAATAAGAACAACAGCACCTTCAGTGAATTTTGAGCAATAAATCTTCCAGTAATTTAGCCCAGACAATGCAGCTAACACAGACTCCCTAAAGGCACAAAAAAATCCTGATATTCATCACATGTATCCACAGGTATATGAGCAGAATTGTTCACAGATTTAGTTGCGTCTAGTACACATATCTGAAGGATTACATGTCGTCCTCTAGATGGTAAATCACAGACAAAACCTCTCTGTTAATCTGGTTTCTAAGTTCTTAGCAGTAGTTGTCTATTCACATTAGTGTTTTGCTGTCATTGAGCTGCATCTCTGTGTATTGGACTACTAATCGGAAGCTTATGGGTTCAATTCCCAGAACCCCCCAGACTGCCACCGCTGGACTCCTAAACAGTTACATCGAGAAAAGAGTATAAAATATAAGTTGCGGTGGCTGATGGATGAGGGCAAAATAGAAAAAGATTAGCGTTAATAGCCCAGAGTAGCCATCTTCAGAGCAGGAATAAATCAGCATGTACCTTCCCTCCTTTACAGTACAGTAATCTATTTGTTCAAATCCTTGCATTTTAATTTCAGTTTTAATCTGGATTGCCTTATTTCATATTATAACTGTTTCACAAAATGTGCATGAGCAACTGAATGAACAATTAATTTTTATTTTTGTATGTGTATTCACAGTAAGTCATCACCAGTTATCATGATCTGAAGAGATTCAGGTTTATTTAATGCTGCTCTGAACCTTTCAAACAAACACAACTACTGTAACTGCATTTTGAAGCCAGTTGGAGAAACGAGGCTGTGTGTGTGTGTATGTGTGTATTTATTTATGTTTGCGTATGTACTTCTGCAGCAGTAACAGAAATCTGCACCACACTTCCGCAAACCCCGCCAGCTTTTTAAGCAGTAAAGCAAGAATAAAACCACTGGAACATTACAAAACCCATTTTAAATAACTTATAAGAAGCCAAGCAGTAGAAATTCTTTTTTTCTCTTTTTCTTTCTTGGTCTTTCAAAGCCTTTCATGCTCCAGTTGCAGCGAGTGTTCCAGAGTTGTGGACACCCTGCTGCTAATTAAGAGCAAACTAAATGAAGGAGAGTGTCTTTTTACGACCTGTGACTGTGTGTCTGTTCTCGTTCCCTTTTTAATGATCAACGAGCAGCCAGATTAATAGCTTTGCATTCAGTGAACTCCTAATTTATGTGTTCTGCTGTATCTTTAGACCTTTTATTATTTTTGCATGGCGCGGGTTGTGACGCACTGATCTGCTGTTCTCAAACTAAACCACGTGCAGGAAGATGACGTGTGATGATGCTAACAAGAATTTGCTTAACTAATGTGTGGGCAGACACCAGTGTGTGATTGTGTGAAACCAGAGAAACACTTAAATAAAGACAAACCTCATTACTGCAAGATCTAAATAACGGCTCACATTAGTGATAAGCAACTGGACATAACAGATGTTAAATAAGCCCCGCCTCCCTCCAGTTGGATAATGTACAAACTAAAGAATATATTTCTGAAGTACAGACTAAACGATGCTGACAGACATTAGCTTAAGGACAATGTTACACTAACAAAACAAAAAAAAAACATTTACTACATTAAGTATACCAAAGAACCGGTGCAGTATGTCAGGGTTTAAAATCACTGATGCACCAAAATGAATATTCTAGGCATAAACCATTAATTGATGATGCACCTTGCTGAAAACTGAAACAGAATAAATTTTTTAAATATTTTTGGTATTAATATTTAAATTTCCAGTTTTTGAAATTAAAATGAAAAACAAAAAACAATAAAATATTTCTTACTGTATTTTATCATTAGCATCTTAATATAATAATAATATTAAAAATACTACTACTACTACTAATAAAAATCATTATAAGTAGTCAAGTATAAAACATTTATAATTTGTTTTAACCTGTAAAAAAACTGAAATAAAGTTTTGCAAGGCTACACAAAAATACATGCTTTATGTGGCTTTTTAATACATAGCGGTAATAACAGTGAACATGAGCATCTGCCAGCTCTTCCAATAAAATACACTAGTCATAATAAACTTCACTAACAGATAAATAACATTACTGTGGACATTTCTATTCAACATTACATAACATTACTGCTGAATGCATTTCCCTTCTGGTATAAATAGTAACAGTAAGGTTTAAAGGTATAAGGAACATTTTATCTATAGTCTAATAGAATAAACTTTTTTTAATTCTTTCAAATTTAGAACATTTGATTTAGAACTGATTTTAGAAAAATAACACATGCTTGATATTGTTGGGGTACGAGAGGACAGACACATTTTCTAACAGGCTTTTATTGGAAATTACTAGTTAAATTCAGCCCTCTTTACATTATTGTTCTCTAACAGCAAGCTCATTGTGTTATAGAATTAGCAGCAGTGCATTACCTGGACTAGCTTAATGAAGTAAACAGGCTAATCTGAGGAGAATGGCTGCCATGTTGTTGAGGCGGTGGATTGTGCATGTCTGCTGACAAACGGCTGATTGTTGTCTGTGCAGTATCTCCTGATCATGCTGCTATAAACGTCACATCATTTCTGACGCCACTAGTCTTAATCATTAGAACAAATTAATGTTTGTCAGCACAAATATGAGTGAGAATAGTAAAAAAAATAATAATAATAATAATAATAGCTCGATAAATTAACCATACATTTTTGCTTGCCATTAATCATTAATGTGACTATTACAGATTTGATCAGAGAAAGAATACAAAAAAACAAAATGTAAATTTCATGGTATTATGTAACTGCATCTTTTTAAGGATCAGCCTTAAATCAACTTCAAGTTGGTGTACAGGATGTGCAGTCCAGCTTTAGAGTCCTTTTCACTAGTCAGGTGAAACAGTAGAACTTTGATCTCAGTTGAAACGTTACTGATTTATTGACGCACCTATGCAAAATGTTTGTTTCCTCTGGTTTTTCAACTTGAACTCTATTTTTTGTGTGTGTGATAGAACTCAGAAGATTTTTTTAGCTGCCTGTTTGAGGCGAGGTTTTACATGACGCGCTTCAAGAGGAGACGGACCCCGATGCCAATCTCCATGTGCCAACATAAAGACGCAGGCAGAAACAAATTCTTTGGACCGATCCATTCTCCAACTGCACCTCTCGGACAATTTCATGGCACATGTGAGAGAGGGCAATTAGAACCCTGGAAAACAGGACCTGCCAACGACTGTAACGCATCAATAAATTAAAGAAATGTTTTGCAGTGTGTACCACTGACAGAGAAAGTACTTTACCAAATCAAATTCAGTGTCAAACTGAAGAGAAAAAAGTCTAAAGCTTGAAAATTACATCTGGGGCATGTCTCTCTCTCTCTCTCTCTCTCTCTCTTGTTTTCTCTCTCAATCTTCACAGGATATTCTTTACATGAGCTTGCAGTACTGCATTCATAAATTTAATTCAACAGTTAGACCAGTCAGAAACACTTACGGTACACCAGAACATTACAATTAAACTAAAGTTTTTAGCAGATTTAAGTTTAACAGAGTTGTCTTCAGTTATTAATACTATATCATCTAACCCTCTTTTACAGGGTTTTAATTATACACAACCGTGTGTCTCCGTGTCACAGCTCCATGCCTACATGTCAAATTCATACAAATGTGCACTAGATTTTAATGACCACACCCACCGACGGTCTGCATTTAACCTGGTAACATTGCTTTAACAGCTGTTTATATTATAGCTAAGTGCATCGCACCTTCTTAATCCCTTATTAATTGTTTATTATTATTATTATAACATTTCCTTTTCATTATTACAGCAGTGTAACACATCATACCCATCCACTGAAAGGCTTTTCACTAAATTATGGATTGTGACTGTGGGGATTTAATCATTTAGTCTAGGGCTGCACAATATTCAAAAAAATGCGATATGCATGCTAAATAATGCAATATGCCGTTCGATATTTTTAAAAGACATGTTTCGTCAAACACATTCACTTGTATTTGAAACCAGGCGTCTGAGCTGTGAAACATGGAAGGTGCGGCTTATATGGCGCATGGTAGAAGGAAGGAGCAACATTAAAATGGAAATAAGCATGTGGCTGAATTGGGAAGTGAGCTGTGACAAAGTCGAGCACAATGTGGGCGGTGAGGAACAGGAAGTGGTCTGAGAAGACCAGCAGGAGGTCGGTTGGTAGGTTTTTTCACATGCTGCCATGTATTGACGGTCATCCTCAATCATACTGGCCCACCAGAAATGCTGTTTGATAAGGAAGAGGGTGCGGGGGCCCCCTCCTGAGTGACAGGCCAGCCTGAGGTTGCGTGCCCACTCCAAAACTTGGGGTCGCATGGAGACCGGCACAAACAGGTGGTTGAGGGGCCCGTTGCTATTATTATCTTTAAAGAACCTGACAAACATGGCTAATGTGCTCCTCCAGAGATCGAGAAAAAATCAATATATCGTCCAGATACAATAAAAACAAAAATGGAAGTCCCTCAGCACATCATTGATAAATTCCTTGAATACTGCCAGAGCATTGGTAAGTCCAAAAGGGACAACTAGATAGTCTTAAATGTCCAGAGGGGGTGTTGAAGGCAGTCTTCCACTTATGCCCTACTCTAATGCGCATCAGGTGATAAGCATTACAGAGATCTAGCTTTGTGAAGATGGTAGCCCCTTGCAGCCCCTTGCAGGAGCACAAAGTTGTGTCCCTGATAATCAATATAGGCTCGCAAAGATTGGTCCTTGGTATAAGAGAAGACGACTTATACCTGCAGCCAGTGACTCCTGGGCCTTGGTCTTAGGTCCAGACAGTGAATATAGTCAGCCTCGTGGTGAGTTGGTACCCTGGAAGAGCTAGATAGTGCAGTCGTAAGGGCGGTGAGGCGGTAGAGAGGCCGCTCTAGATATACTAAATACCATCCGCATGTTCGCAAACTCCTCCTTGGAAGTAGGTGAAACAGAGTCGTTGTCGGCCGAACAGAGGCATGACCTGTCAAGGATGGTGTTCTTGACCCAGTCTAGTCTAAGGCTCTAAGTCCTGAGCCTTGCCGGAGTTGTAGGATTTGCCCGGCTGCTTGACGTCCTGTATGGGAATGATCAAAAACTTTCCGCATCTTGCTGGTGAAGGTGGAATAGTTAGTACAGCATGTAAAAAAGACAGACCACAACGCCAAGAGTGCTGGAGACATTCCAGAAGCGTCCAAAAGTCCACATAGAAAAATCTGAAAATCCGAGAGACAAGAACCAGAGTTGAGATTTGAAAAAACAAGGTCAAAAAAATCCCAAAATCAATCGAGATGAGACACAAGAATATTGATGCATGAACACAATAATCCAACAGCACCAGGCAAAAAACACCACTATTTATGCAGGCGGTAATGAGAAAATTTGCTTCAGGTGAACTTTCGGTTTAGTGAGCTGACAAGATTAAAACTCCAGACTGAAACAAGGAGGTGCTGTCACAGTAGCCGAGCAGAGTGTGACAATAATATATGATGATATATTGTGCAGCCCCAGTCTAGTATTGGTATTAATATTTGTACTATTGATTATATATCATTTTCATACAATTGTTATTTGTGTATTTTTGATTGATGTTGTGTCTCCTTTACAATATTCTACATGAATGTTGTTTTTTTTTTACTTAAATTCATTTTTGGCAACTGAAGAGTTCGAAGGGCTTCCAGGATTTTTAAAATTTCGTGAGCCTTGAGCATGATGGTATACTTTGATTATATTTACAAGTAAATACCAGCAGTCCAAAGGTTACACTAAAATCCTGTAGCTTCAGATTTCCACAGACAAGCCAACAGTGTAAATTTATTTATTTATGTATTTATTTTGTCACATATACTTTTTACAGCACAGTGAAATTCTTTTTGCGCATACCCCATCTTGGTAAGTTGGGGTCAGAGCGCAATGTCAGCTATGATACAGCGCCTCTGGAGCAGGAAGGTCTAAGGGTCTTGCCCAAGGACCCAACAGTGGTTGGCTTGCCGGTAATGGGGCTTGAAACCAGGTGTTTTTGGTCTTTAGATCAGTGACTCAGCACCTTAACCATTTGAGCCACCACTGCCCATGGGTAGATGGTCCATGGGACAGAACAGAGAGAAAGCTCAGCACAGGGCCTAAAACAAAATCTAATTTCTCCATTTATGGCAGCCAAAAATATCTGTGATGCAATATTGCACCCAGGAAAAGGGAATAAAATATTTTTTAAACTGGTAAATAAAAGAATTATTATTGCTTTCCTCCAATTTAAAGAATTTTTTTTCTGAGGGCATCAGAGTAACGCTGGTCTGTGACTGAAAGGTTGAACAATAGCTAAACCCTGCTCTCCAACACACACACAAAATAGGCCACTAGGGACCACATTACTACCGCTGCACTGGTGACATGGTGGACATATTGAGATACTTAAGGAGCGGTTTACAAGAGCTGAGACTTGTGACTGAACAAGCTGCCAAATTCAGCTTTTTTCTTGCTCTCCATCCGCCTCCTTCATTCTCTCCATCTCGTATTCTCTTGTTTCTGTTTCACTCTCCAGAGACGATTCAGTTGCTTCTCCCACAATAACTCATCGTCCTGCCTCGCCACTTACCACTTGTGAGTTGGACTTGCTCTTCTGGTTATTTAAACAAGCTACAACTCATAATTTCTGCTCTCCATCTGTGTGTGTATTTTTCTTTCGTGTGCTCTCCTCTGCTGTTGTGTTTGTGTGCTGTTGCTATGGGTTTCTGATAGCTCTGCAACCTTGGCGGCTGAACGCATGTGCCTCATATTCTTCCTCTTCGTTCTTTACTCTCTGAAGAGACAGTTCGCTTACAGTCAAGCATATGGATGACAGTGACATATGAATGCCGGAGAGGAATGACTAAGTAAATCAAAGACAGAATTCAAAATAAAATCATATGCAATAATAAAGGTATCTTTGGTTTCCAGACCTTTGTGTGCAGTTCTGAATTGATAAAGGCATGCTTGTTTTGCTGGAAATGTGGACACAAGGCACTGCCGAAATGCCAGTTACCTTGACTGTCCCCGCATGAGTGTATGTGTGTGTAGGTTCTGTAAATGATACTGGTTCTGTAAATTATGTTGGTTTTTTCAAGGTGATAAGTGCAGTGTCAGTTCATTAATGATGTGTGTGTTTGTGTGTGCACTTCTTGAGTGTTAAGGAACATTCCAATCATTCCCTATTAATGCAAGCTGAATCTCAGCTACAATTCAATCCCAAACAACTGCAAAATTACACACTTTATTCTCTTTCCCGCAGAAAATGCAGCAGTGGGTTGCGCCAAAGTTTTTCTAATTTAACATTGATATCCAGGGTTTTAAAAAAGGTGTGTGTTGGTGCTGTATGATTCTATGAGCCTTTTCTTAACTTCTTCTCTAACTCCTCTGTTTTATTCCGGTCCTATTCTTTCTCTGCTAAAATTGTGCTAAATCATTGCAGTTTTATGCTACAAGTCTGCTTGATTTGATGTTAGAGATTCAAAATCGCTCTGCAGAGTCAATTTATTATCGCCAGCACGATGGTCAATAATGAAGAAAGCCAAAAGCCTCAGATAAACACAAAACACATCTTTAATAAATAAATGCTTATTTTTTTACTTTAGATACTATATTTATTTTTCTTTATTTTTTGAAAAAGTCTTTTTTAATAGGGCTACAAATATTCCTCTGATAACCCAATCTGCTTTGATTATTTAGCTTTTGCAATTAGCTTTAAGGTTCTTGTTTCTTGTTTGTATCATGTTTTGTTTGTTTCATATTTTCATGTTTAATGTTCATGTTTATTGTTTGTTTATGACTATGCCAAGTTATGCTAGCTAGCTAAGCTATCCTAGTCAGTTCATGTTTTGTTTAATTCCTGGTTTTCCTGTCTTGTAATCTTTGTTCCCCTTTGTTCACTTTATAAATTAACTACTTCTTGGGTTCAGAATACTAATATGTCTCTGTATGCTGTAGTATAACATTATCATCATTACACATCCTTTACTAGACTTAACTGACTGCTCCCTAATATATCGAAATTATTGAAATATTGCAAATGTGCTTATTTCAATGGTTAATGAAAAATGAGATATTTAAAGCTTAATATTGTATGTTTAAAGTTTAAGCTGGATTCGAATAGTAAAATATCTGGCATGCAGTTGGCATGTGTTTTGGCACAAGACATTTAACAAGATGTGAAGCTTTCATAGCGAGCAAATCTTGATAAGACCAAGGCACCTGCAGCTACTGCCAAAGATTTAGTGCCAAAATGAAGAAGCACCGCAAAAATATGGCAGACTGAGGTTATATAAGCAGACTGAGGTTTTATGTAGAACATGCAAATCCTGAGTGGCAAAGTAAAGAAAAAACACTACAACTCTTTACAGTCACATCAAAAACAAACACAATCAGCTGTGCACAGCATAACAATCTTCAAACACAGGGGAATGTGTCACATCGCATTCTTTAGCATGCTATTGCATAATGCATTTATTTTATCCTGCAGTCATGCCAACATTAGTGTCTTATCTCAGTAATACTATTGAGTCTGAATGATTTGAACCTGCACATAAATCTGAGGGTTATTATAGAAATAAAATTGTGACTACATCTGAAAAACACATTTACAATTTACACCTGGTCACCTGATGCTGAGATACTTTTTTTCTTTTTTGAAACGGTTTTATTTACACTTGGCCAAATAAATGCGTCTCAGCAAAACAGATATGAATCTGATCTTCTTATCCCCGCAAAATGCAAATATTCTCGTTGACCTAAAATGGCACGAACCGTTATTTTGCTATTTGGGTTTGTGAATGCAGTCAAAAAAATAAAACAGAGAAAGTTTGCAACGATGCTTATGTGCCAAAGGACAGTGATTATTACAATATGTACAGCATTTTCTGAAAAAGACTGGCTATCCTGTTTCCAAATGGGACACCTGACCTTTAAATATCTTTGTGCAACTACGCAAATCAAAGGCGCACATCTCCATCAGGATATACCGGTCAACAAGCTTGATAAGTGAACGACGTACTTCTGTTTGGTAGCAGACAAGTGTTTCTAGACTTGTCCAGTATCATCTAAAATGCATCCCAGACCACCTCCTGAAATGGTTACAGCAAATGTATTGATATCCGTCTCAAATGCATTTCGAGGGCATTTACATCTGGTCTTTCCACGATTGGAAATCTATCCCATAAGACTGGCTGTAAAGAGGTCCATACAGATGTGATGCTTAGATGTCCAAATACTTTTGTTCATATAGTGCATTTGTTAATGATTTACTGTTAATGATGTGGATAATATTATAGGATCTTTTCAGTCCTACAGACTGAAACCTAAGAGTTTTCAAGTCAAGTCAAGGCAACAGTGGAAAAAAAAACAGTACATGAAGCAAATGAAGAACACTACTTCTCTGGAGACACTAAAGTTTTTTATTATGACTGTGGTTTTATTTTACTACATCACTACTCTGGTTGCATTTATTTTTATTTCACATTCTTCTATGGTGTACAGTGTTGATTCTAATAAAAAGGAAAGGTTCTGCACTAGATTATTTGTCAAACATATAATCATATAATATAATAATGAGAAAGTGGTAGCTTAGTGCTTAAGGTGTTTGACTGCTGATTGGAAGATCGGGAATTCTCAGCACCACCAAGCTACCAAAATTGGGCCCCTGAGCAAGGCCCTTAACCCCCAATTGCTCAGTTGTATTAATGAAATAAATGTATGTCGCTCTGGATAAGGGCATCTGCTAAATGCCTAAAATGTAAATGTAAAAATTGTGGCTTTCATCACAAACAACATGAAGGAGCATGAAGAGAAGAAACACAGCTCTAAACTTTGCAATATAGCAAAAATAGCCACACACATGTACATTAGAGGGTTCATTAACTAACTTTTAAAGTACAGTTTATTAACAAAAAACAGATTAAATATTTGGCCTTAAAAGATTAAGACAAATCAAAAAAGTAGTAGAGAAAAAATGTGTATTAATCGTAGTGAAGGTAAAATGTTTTAGATTTTAGATCATAATGCCCAGCTCCAGAAAACTCTTTACATACATTACTTTATACAAACACACAACCCTAAAGAGATCACATGCTCATAGTACCAGTAAAACCAGTCCAAACACCTTTACAAGTTATTTAAGAAACCCTAGATAATGGAAAGGCTTGAGTTTATATTTTCGCTATTGTGTGCCTGAGTATTAATTTAAGTTTCTTTTTGTTTTTTTCATGCTTAAATATAAACAATATCATATCGTATCGCAATACACTTTGTCTAAAACTTTGTATAAACTTTGTATATGAAGCCATTGAACTTTGTAATTTGTCATAAAAAATAAGACAAATGACTGAAATAAACAAAATATTATCAACTGTGCTAAAGCTGTCCGTTTGGTGTAAAAAGAATTTTATTATTATTTTAAAAACAGCGTCTTAACGCCATGATTGAAAGGTCAAGTGCAGCGGCTATTTGTGTTTTGTGTTTGACTCACGGTAACTCAAATGTCACAACTTGCATTCTGAGCTTAGCTTCTGTGATGTTTATTAATACATAAATGTGTCTGGACTCCATGTTTTACTGACTTTTAATATTTGGAATCTTTACTAAGTAACCACGTGATAATTTTGTTGGGATTTTTGGGATTAATGGCTTCATATACAAAATATAAAGCTGGGCGATATGATATAAAAT
The DNA here is from genome assembly GCA_005784505.1 of Bagarius yarrelli. Classification (NCBI taxonomy): domain Eukaryota; kingdom Metazoa; phylum Chordata; class Actinopteri; order Siluriformes; family Sisoridae; genus Bagarius; species Bagarius yarrelli. Next base: position 828,004 of record VCAZ01000002.1, read on the forward strand.
GTAAAACTTTGAACATATTACCTCCACTACGATTAATGAATATTTTTTTCCTACTATTTTTTTGATGCGCTTATAGTTTTTCCTTGGTCTTGTTGCTTAGTTGTCTCGATGCTTGAGGTCATGTGACTTTACATGCAGTAGCACATTGTGATTAATTGTCCAGTCCTTAGGATTTCCTAATGTCTTTATTTCAGCAAATAATTATAATAATGATAATATTGTTTAAATAATAGATAATAATATTGTTGCAACAATACAACACAAACAGCCTGTATAAAATCTTCTCCAAAGTCAATTGATGCTCTGCTTTAGTGAAACCTGGATTCACGGAGATCCTATAGAAGATTCAGTGTTAAGATTCAGATGGTGCTTTACTGTCAAAATAAAATATATAAAATACATAAAATAATGTGACATATTTGTTAATATCATTTAAGCTGCTCTGAGAATTTTAGTAACTATTAGGAAACATACACACAACGGAAACATGATATGAAGAACAACAAAAACAACAGCAACAACAACAAATAACCACAGGATAGCACCCACAAGAGCTTTACTGCTCAATGATTCCCGAGGGACCTTCAGAAGCCAACTCTGAAATAGCAAAATCCATCCAGCATATTCCCATTAGTCTCAGGGTCTGCAGCCAATGGGATGCACCTTTACTCAGTAATTTAATGTTTCTTATAAATCAGCATTAGAGGGATGGATTTATAAAAAAATGTACCTCAAAATAAAAGCATTCAAATAATTTTAATAAGCACTCCCTACTGGCTTTCAGACACTTATTTCTATTGGAACCCAAACACACAGACCCTGAAAAGCTTTTATTTGGCTCAGTCCAGTAACATCAAGTGCTACACTTTCTATACCTAGTTTCTGCTTCATCTCGGGCTGGTGGACAGGCTGAATGCAGGAGAGTATGCAGGACAGTAGCACTCTCGTCTTGCACCAAGACCTCGAGAATGAGCACCTGGCAAACTAAAAGAGAGACTGAATGGTCCCCCCTATGGAGCCACTGGGAGGCACTGGAAAGGCTCCCCCATGCCTACAGATACTTCACCAGCAAGTTGCACTTGCAAGCGGGGCACAACCTACCCACAGCACCACAAAAACTTGACTCACTTCACAAAACTCTTTAAATAACAGCAAATTTGCCCAAAATCCAGTAAGTTGAAAGGCCTATCCCAGTACAGTTTTAAAAATGACTACACACACACAAAACTTGATTCTGTCTCACTTGCATCAAAGTGTCTGCCAAACAATAAACGCACCGGACAACCAGTGTAGCTCTTGCGTGAACATCCTAAAGCTGCTCTGCGGTTCGACAGGCTTTAGAGACTCTCACAGAGATCAAATGAAAAACTTGAAGTGATGAACAAACAGAAAGAAGACAGATCACAGTGGAGAAAATCTTTTAGATATTTTTCCAGATTAATTCCTATGGTGTTAAAGGGGCACCCTACAGTCAGGATTGAGAAAGCCAGTGGCAATGCTTTATAGAATTCAAAGGGTGAGATTTAAAGCAGGGTCACGTGGAGACTCTGGGAAATACAGTAGAGTAAACTGGGAAGGATATTAATAGAAGGTTAATATAAGATTACATCATAAATTAAAGATTTATGTTAATAAATAATTTGAGCATTTGTAAACATTTTGCAGACAGTAGTTTTAAAATGTAAGCTTTTTTATTGCATTCCTTACTGCGACTATTGTAAGACTTTTTGCAGTGTTTAAGAGTCAGCATGGGCACCCTAACCAGTCTGTAGCTCCAAACACGGTCTATAAAATCCAGTGTAAATGTAGCTACAGCTCTTAACAAGCATCAAAAAAAAACATTGCAAATCAGGAACATACCACAAGTCCTGCTGTTCGGGAGAGGCTCCTCTGAATCAGTTGGCTAGTCACATTGCACATTAACTACAATGTGCAATTACACCCCCACCACCACCAGTTTACAGGTGCCAGTTATACAAGATATAAGCACAGCGAGCGAGAGCACAGCGAGCGAGCACGAGAGCACGAGGGCACAGCGAGCGAGCACGAGAGCACAGCGAGCGACGAACTAAAGAAAACAAACAAATCAGCAACTACGCTACAAAGCTACGGCTAAGGCTAAAGCTAAGGCTAACCCACCGGAGCACGCCACTACGCTTTACGTGCCCAATAGATCTGCCCTCCTCAGTGAAGCACCCATTAAGAAACCTGAAGGTACTCTGGTTATTGGAGATTCCATAGTGAGGCACGTGAAATTAGCTAGGCCTTTAGGGGCGCCAGCGCCAGCAGTTAGATGTTTGCCAGGAGCCAGAGCACAGGTTTTCAAAGATAGTGGTTCATGCTGGTGCTAACGATATACGCCTTCGACAGTCGGAAACTATTAAGGCTCAGTTCATAGAGGTGTTTAAATTAGCGAAGGCGATGTCCGATGTCGTAGTATGCTCTGGCCCCATACCAATGCGACGTGGTGACATAGCTTACAGCAGGTTATGGTCACTAAACACCTGGATGTCCAGGTGGTGCTCCGAAAACAGTGTGGGCTACATCGACAATTGGAAAACTTTTGAGAGCAAAGCTGGCCTGTTAGAACGGGACGGTGTCCATCCCACCCGGGAAAGAGCCGCTCTCCTTTCTTGTAACATAGCTCATAGTCTTAGAATAGGACTAGTTAATCGTTGACTACCCAGAGCCCAGACCAAGCAGCAGACCAACAGGCTAATCCGACCGTCTGCTAGCTGCACAGAGTTGTCACTCAGGGTTTATAACATTGAGACTGTGTCTGTTCCCTGAGCTATACAATATAAATATAGAAAAACCCCAAAAGTTTGCTTCAGTAATTTAATTAATATAGATATCCGTAATTCAGAACATACTGAACACACAGCCTGCACCTCTGATCTAAAGCTACTCTTGTTAAACATTAGATCTCTTACTTCTAAAGCGCTTATGGTTAATGTAATGATCACAGATCTGGATTTTGACATTTTATGTTTAACAGAAACATGGACTAAACCGGATGAGTATGTAGCATTAAATGAAGCTAGCCCTCCAGCTTTCAGCTACATACATCAGCCTCGTCCAACTGGTAGAGGAGGAGGCGTCGCAGTTATTTATAATAATAATCCAAGTATCGTACAGAAACATTGATAAAATTTTAATTCATTTGAAGCTCTCTACAGTAACCTTACATCTGCAGAGATAAATAATAAGCAGAGCCAATCAATTGTTTTAGTTCTTATTTACAGACCCCCAGGTCCGTACTCCGAATTTCTTAGTGAATTTGCAGATTTCCTGTCTAACCTGGTTGTCTCCGTTGATAAAGCGTTAATTGCTGAAGACTTTAATATTCATTTTGAAAACTCAGACGACCCGCTGAGAACAGCATTTATGTCTTTACTCGACTCAGTAGGAGTAAATCAGTGTGTGATAGGACCCACTCATAAAGCAGGTCACACATTAGATTTAATATTATCTTTCGGAATAAGTATAAGTAATATAGTAACAACTCCACAGTGCGAAATTATTTCTGATCACCATCTTATATCATGTGTTATAAAATGTGTTATACTAATAACGCACATGTAGCGCCGCGCTACCGCTTTAAACGTACACTTACATCAACTTCTGCTCAGAGCTTTATTAATTGTCTTCCAGACTTGTCTTCTGTCATTGGATCTCCATCTGATCCAACAGAACTCGAGCAGGCGACTGAATATATAGATGCCGCATTCCGCTCTACATTAGATAACGTGGCTCCAGTTAAAAGAAAAATAATTAAAGATAAGAAACTCGCTCCATAGTATAATGAACACACGCTCTTCAAAACAGAGCGCCCGTAAACTAGAACGTAAATGGCGCCAAACTAGATTGCTGGTTTTCCAGGCAGCATGGAAAGAGGGAATTCTAGCTTATAAAAAAGCTCTTAGTGTAACTAGATCAACATATCTTTCTAACCTTACTGAAAATAATAAAAATAATCCTAGATTTCTACTTGACACCGTCGCAAAATTAACTAGGAATAAGACGACCTCAGAAACCTGCACCATAACTGCGTGCAGCAGTGAGGATTTCATGAACTTCTTTGATAATAAAATTGCAAACATTTGGCAGAAAATTCACAATCTAAAACCAGACCTTTCAAATGATTCTGATGAACAATTAACCGCATCAGATCAGAACTTAGAAAATTTCACTCCTCTGGAAGAGAAAAACCTAATCACACTCATCTCTTCCACAAAATCATCAACTTGTGTTTTAGATCCTATACCAACACACTTTCTTAAGAAAATTGTACCGGCAGTATCAGAACCCCTGTTGAAAATAGTTAACTCTTCTTCTCTCAGCAGTGGGTATGTTCCCAAATCTTTTTAAATTAGCAGTTATTAAACCTTTAATTAAGAAACCTGACCTTGACCAAAATGAGCTGTCAAACTACAGGCCGATATCTAACCTTCCGTTTATCTCTAAAATCCTAGAGAAGGTAGTAGCGCAACAACTATGTTCATATTTACACAGAAATAACATACACGAACTTTATCAATCAGGATTCAGGCCTCACCACAGCACAGAGACAGCACTGGTCAAAGTAGCTAATGACCTCTTACTGGCATCTGACCAAGGCTATGTCTCGTTGCTTATATTACTTGACCTTAGTGCGGCTTTCGACACCATAGATCACGATATTCTTCTTCACAGACTAGAAAAATTAGTAGGAATTAAAGGAACAGCTCTTGCGTGGCTCAGGTCCTATTTAAACCGATCGCTACCAGTTTATAGATTTAAATGGTGATTATTCTGCGTGCTCCCTTGTAAAGTATGGTGTTCCACAGGGCTCGGTCTTAGGCCCACTTCTTTTCTCTCTCTTTACATGCTGCCTTTGGGAAACAAGCATGATATCATGCTTAGCAATTCGTAAGCATGATATCAGTTTCCACAGTTATGCTGATGACACACAGTTATACGTCTCATCAAGGCCTGATGCGAAGAAAGGCCAGTTTAATAAAATTGAGCAATGTGTGAAGGAAGTAAGAGATTGGATGTTATGCAATTTTCTCTTGCTTAACGCTGACAAGACGGAGGTTTCTGGTTCTAGGACCACAGGCAGCTAAAAGTAAGCTTCCTGATCACACCTTAACCCTAGACAGTCTTTCTGTTTCACCGAGTGCAACAGTAAAAATTCTGGGTGTGATGTTAGACTCCAATCTCTCATTTGAAGCCCATGTCGACAATATTACCAGGATAGCGTTCTATCATCTCAGAAATATCGCTAAAATAAGAAATATCTTGTCGCTTACTGATGCCGAAAAATTAGTTCATGCGTTTATCACATCCAGGCTGGATTACTGTAACGCTTTACTGTCTGGATGTTCAACTAGGTGCATTAATAACCTTCAGTTAGTCCAGAACGCAGCTGCCAGAGTCCTCACTAAAACTAAAAGATACGAGCACACATCACACCAGTCCTATCCACACTGCATTGGCTCCCAGTGAGACAAACACCGCATCGATTTTTAAAATACTACTGTTAACTTATAAAGCTCTGAATGGTCTCGCACCGCAGTACTTAAACGAACTTCTAGTGTCTTACGTTCCGCCATGCCTACTTCGATCAAAGGATGCAGGCTGCCTGTCAGTACCGCGCATTATAAAGACTACAGCAGGGGGCAGAGCCTTTTCTTACAGAGCCCCAATGCTATGGAATAACCTCCCTATGTATGTTCGGGAATCAGACACAGTCTCAGTGTTTAAGTCCAGGTTAAAAACATACTTATTTAATCAAGCCTTTTGTATTTGATTCCCCTTAGATAAAGGAGCAGATCTGGGGGACTCATGGGTGTTGAGTATTAAGGTGATCTGGTATGTTTAGATGCTGTCTTCCCCTCTCTTATTGATCACGGTGTTGATGATGAGAGCGGCTGGTTGCTTATCAGGGAGCCCTCATGTCTGTGTTTCCCTCTGGTTCTCCTTTTAGTTATGCTGACCTAGTTAGTCTTGCCGGAGTCCATCCTTGCACTCTACATTATTCATTTAATCAATCCAAACCGTGTGATTACATTGTCACTTAACTTTTCTCCTTCTTTTTGCCTTCCTTTCCCTCTCTCTCTCTCTCTCTCTCTCTCTCTCACTCACTGTTGAGTTACATACGCCACAACCCGGTCCTGTGGGACCCTTCCCTGTGACAAGCCCAGCAGATGATGCATCACCAGGGCCATCTAGGACGACCCACTTCGCCATAAAGACGTTCCGGCTGCTCGCTAAGTGTGTGTTTACACACACACACAATGTAACCACATAATCCCTGCTAGCTGTTCTCACCCAAATGAGGATGGGTTCCCTGTTGAGTCTGGTTCTTCTCAAGGTTTCTTCCTATCTCATCTCAGGGAGTTTTTCCTTGCCACCGTCGCCCCCGGCTTGCTCATCAGGGACAAACTGATTTATGTTTAATTCTGTCTCAATTTCTTCAATTGTAAAGCTGCTTTGTGACAAACACCATTGTAAAAAGCGCTATACAAATAAAACTGAATTGAATTGAATTGAAGATGCAGAGATACTTAGTGATCTTATCTTATAAATAAACTTGAGAAAGAGAGTGGGGAGGGTAGAAAAGAAAATCTAGTCTCTACAGGTGCATTTCTGAAGTAAATGTTATGCATGTGTGATTTTGAGGTTTTCTCCTGAATAATGCCTTCACTCACAACAACCAACAGCAGGTCATATACCACAAATTTGATTCTCAGTCTCCTTTCCTTTATTCTCTTTCTCTCTCTCTTTCTCTCTCTCTCTCTTACACACACAACTCGCACACAAATTTCCAGTAAAACACAGCGGCTTGCCAATAACTTGACATATCCTTAGTTGCTATTCAGCAGGTTTTTTTTGGGCTTTAAAACAGCATCTTCTGAATGGCTGTAATCTGAACTTTTTTGCAATAACATTTTGCGAGAAAGCAAAATTCTTTCTCAAAACTAAAGCCACTATTGAAAGCCTGCCTGCTACAAATAAGCCAACAAATAAGTAATCCTGTTTTTTCATTGTTAGTAATCATTTCAGCAGTGTTGTTCAGTGGTATCAATTAAAAGATTGTTTTCATGAGGGAAAAATCTTATACTTCGGATTAATCTTACATTAACCACTTAATCATTTCAGATTTCCAGATAACATTATTACATCTATACAGACCCATTCTGGTTATTCGTCACTACTTTAAAAGAATTCTGTATTATTTAAAGAGACATGTAATCATTTGAATTTTTACTAAAATGAATACCATAAATCATAATTTAATCATAAAGTGAATACTCACTCAGTCCAAAGGGTAGACAACATGGCACACACTGTTTCTCTTATACACTTCTGCAATCTGGTAAAAGAAAAAGTGGGCAACTATAAATGGGCTCATGGAAGAAAACAAAATGAGAAACAAAATGAAAATTCAACCATCCAAAGACATAATCATAACAAATTTAAAAATGTTGCATTTGTTGTATGTAAAATGGTTCTGCTGAACAGAAGATCATGGGTTCAAATTACATTAAATCATTAAATTCTCACTTAGATAAAGATATAAAAGTAAAATAAAAGCCAATTAAGTGCTGGTTACTCACTCTGTGTGTATTCTTTGGGAATATCACTCATATTCTTTATTGTCTAGTTCAAAATTTTGGTCGTTATATAAATAAATCCAAACACAATAAAACACCCGAAAAAACTGACTGCTTTTACTGAAGCATGGTGGTGGCATTATGGGACGGCTTTTTGGCAAAGGGAATGCAACCAGGATGTTTATCGGTGCCTTTACAATGACCAGCTCAGACTAGAATGAAGATACTTTTAGTGAAAACAGATAGACCTAACTAAGCACGAAAATGCTTTTAAACTCCTTCCAACCCCCCAACCGTAGAGTTCAGGAATGGCACCAGCACGATCGCATCTCTTATTTAACCCTTCGTTTATTTCGGTGATAGAAATATAGGAATGCATTATTTTAAAATTGTAAAAGGTCCTCAAACTGACTGAACCCAAAATAAAAGCAAAATGTGACACTTGTAAAATTGGAAAAAACTAATTGGATGCACTTGTTTTCTGAAACCATGCTTGTTTCTTATATATATATATATATACTGCTTAAAAAAATAAAGGGAACACTTAAACAACACAATGTAACTCCAAGTCAATCACACTTCTGTGAAATCAACGCAACACTGATTGACAATCAATTTCACATGCTGTTGTGCAAATGGAATAGACAACAAGTGGAAATTATAGGCAATTAGCAAGACACCCCAATAAAGGAGTGGTTCTGCAGGTGGTGACCACAGACCACTTCTCAGTTTCTATGCTTTCTGGCTGATGTTTTGCTCACTTTTGAATGCTGGCGGTGCTTTCACTCTAGTGGTAGCATGAGAACCCACACAAGTGGCTCAGGTAGTGCAGCTCATCCAGGATGGCACATCAATGCAACTGTGGCAAGAAGGTTTGCTGTGTCTGTCAGCGTAGTGTCCAGAGCATGGAGGCGCTACCAGGAGACAGGCCAGTACATCAGGAAACGTGGAGGAGGCCGTAGGAGGGCAACCTCCGCCTTTGTGCAAGGAGGAACAGGAGGAGCACTGCCAGAGCCCTGCAAAATGACCTCCAGCAGGCCACAAATGTGCATGTGTCTGCTCAAACGGTCAGAAACAGACTCCATGAGGGTGGTATGAGGGCCTGACGTCCACAGGTGGGGGTTGCGCTTACAGCCCAACACCGTGCAGGACGTTTGGCATTTGCCAGAGAACACCAAAATTGGCAAATTTGCCATTGGCACCCTATGCTCTTCACAGATGAAAGCAGGTTCACACTGAGCACATGTGACAGACGTGACAGAGTCTGGAAATGCCATGGAGAACATTCTGCTGCCTGCAACATCCTCCAGCATGACCGGTTTTGGTCAGTAATGGTGTGGGGTGGCATTTCTTTGGAGGGCCGCACAGGCCTCCATGCTCTTGCCAGAGGTAGCCTGACTGCCATTAGGTACCGAGATGAGATCCTCAGACCCCTTGTGAGACCATATGCCGGTGCGGTTGCCCCTGGGTTCCTCCTAATGCAAGACAATGCTAGACCTCATGTGGCTGGAGTTTGTCAGCAGTTCCTGCAAGACGAAGGCATTCATGCTATGGACTGGCCCGCCCGTTCCCCAGACCTGAATCCAATCGAGCACATCTGGGACATCATGTCTCGCTCCATCCACCAACGCCATGTTGCACCACAGACTGTCCAGGAGTTGGCGGATGCTTTAGTCCAGGTCTGGGAGGAGATCCCTCAGGAGACCATCCGCCACCTCATCAGGAGCATGCCCAGGCGTTGTAGGGAGGTCATACAGGCACGTGGAGGCCACACACACTACTGAGACTCATTTTGACTTGTTTTAAGGACATTACATCAAAGTTGGATCAGCCTGTAGTGTGTTTTTCCACTTCAATTTTGAGTGTGACTCCAAATCCAGACCTCCATGGGTTAATAAATTTGATTTTCATTTATCATTTTTGTGTGATTTTGTTGTCAGCACATTCAACTATGTAAAGAACAAAGTATTTAATAAGAATATTTCATTCATTCAGATCTAGGATGTGTTATTTTAGTGATCCCTTTATTTTTTTGAGCAGTGTATATAAACACACACATACATACATACATTTATACGGATATATCCACTGCTTATTGATTGTGATGTAAATCTGGTTTCTGACACAGCAGATTTTTCATCTGGCCTCATCTAATCTCTCACACCGAAAGAGGAAATTCTCATTTATCTTTCGGTTCTGTCATGCTTCTGTGGTGGCAGAAGGATAAAAGATAGTTTTCTTTTATGTCAGTCAACGATTCATTTACAGGAAAAGAGACAGATCCGTAATCTCTCTGCACTTCTTTACATGCCTTCCAAAATAAACATGGCTTTCGCTCAAAGTCACCACTGTCTCTGGACTTCGACTTCCTCTCCATGCTGAACATTGGATTGGTGTCACCTCCCTGTCAATTCTAACACTCCCATCATGTGCTCCTCAAAGCGAATTTTCCCTCTTAACTCTCTCCCCCTGAGAACCTGGAGTCAATAGGATCTAAAAATGTATTCTCTTTCTTTCACATACATACACACACACACACACACACACACACACACATACACACACATATATATATATATATACACATACACTGCTCAAAAAAATAAAGGGAACACTTAAATAACACAATGTAACTCCAAGTCAATCACACTTCTGTGAAATCAAACTGCCCACTTAGGAAGCAACACTGATTGACAATCAATTTCACATGCTGTTGTGCAAATGGAATAGACAACAGGTGGAAATTATAGGCAATTAGCAAGACACCCCCAATAAAGGAGTGGTTCTGCAGGTGGTGACCACAGACCACTTCTCAGTTTCTATGCTTTCTGGCTGATGTTTTGCTCACTTTTGAATGCTGGCGGTGCTTCCACTCTAGTGGTAGCATGACACGAGTCTACAACCCACACAAGTGGCTCAGGTAGTGCAGCTCATCCAGGATGGCACATCAATGCAAGCTGTGGCAAGAAGGTTTGCTGTGTCTGTCAGCGTAGTGTCCAGAGCACGGAGGCTCTACCAGGAGACAGGCCAGTACATCAGGAGACGTGGAGGAGGCCGTAGGAGGGCAACAACCCAGCAGCAGGACTGCTACCTCCACCTTTGTGCAAGGAGGAACAGGAGGAGCACTGCCAGAGCCCTGCAAAATGACCTCCAGCAGGCCACAGATGTGCATGACTCCATGAGGGTGGTATGAGGGTTCAACATCCACAGGTGGGGGTTGTGCTTACAGCCCAACACCGTGCAGGACGTTTGGCATTTGCCAGAGAACACCAAGATTGGCAAATTCGCCACTGGCGCCCTGTGCTCTTCACAGATGAAAGCAGGTTCACACTGAGCACATGTGACAGACGTGACAGAGTCTGGAGACGCCGTGTAGAACGTTCTGCTGCCTGCAACATCCTCCACATGACCGGTTTGACAGTGGGTCAGTAATGGTGTGGGGTGGCATTTCAAAGGCAATGCTAGACCTCATGTGGCTGGAGTGTGTCAGCAGTTCCTGCAAGACGAAGGCATTGATGCTATGGACTGCCCGTTCCCCAGACCTGAATCCAATTGAGCACATCTGGGACATCATGTCTTGCTCCATCCACCAACACCACGTTGCACCACAGACTGTCCAGGAGTTGGCGGATGCTTTAGTCATCATTTAGCCATATAGGCACGTGGAGGCCACACACACCACTGAGCTTCATTTTGACTTGTTTTAAGGACATTACATCAAAGTTGGATCAGCCTGTAGTGTGTTTTTCCACATCAATTTTGAGTGTGACTCCAAATCCAGACCTCCGTGGGTTAATAAATTTAATTTTCATTGATAATTTTTGTGTGATTCTGTTTTCAGCACATTCACCTATGTAAAGAACAAAGTATTTAATAAGAATATTTCATTCATTCAGATCTAGGATGTTATTTTAGTGTTCCCTTTTTTTGAGCAGTGTATATCAATATATAGTGAGGTCATTTACAAAATTGTTTCCTAAAAGATAAATTAAATATCCAGCACGGTTAAAGCTTGTAATTCTAACCCAAATGTTTTTAATTGCAAAAATATTCTCTTTATATTGCCAACTTTTTCCATTGATTAGAATGTAGTTTCTATTTTAATAATTAAAATGTTACTGTTAATATGCTAACACATGTAAACTGCACTGGTGTAAAACTAGAAGAGATGGCTTTAATTCTGTAGGGCGTGGACCAAATGTAGTAAACAACAGGGGTTAATCAAAGCCAAAAGCTACCTGGAAGAAGTTGTTGATGCTGACACACAGGATTGAATTTGTCATCCTGCTCTACTCTTGCAATTGCAATCAGGGCCTTGCTGAGCAACTAATTGAATAATTTGCACTGGCTGTTCTCAATTTCCACTGATTCACCCAGAAGCCAGACACATGAACCATTAGAACATTAACCATCCAGCGCTTGAAAAGAACACTGTGTTTGGGTTTTTTTTCCTGGATAATGCAATGCATATTCATATATAGTTCGCATGGACACCATAAAAGAGGTAAAGTGTCCCATTGGTAGGTTATTACTGGCTAAACTAGACAAAACTGCTTTTAAATTTGGGTTACAATCTCCCACAAACACTAAACACAAAGCCTTTAGTAATGTTTTAGAACCCTGAGTTGCCAGGGAAAGGCGTGAGATGATCTATCCCCCATACCACCTACTGCTGTTTATCACAGAATTCACTCACCATCACTGATTGAGCTGCATGGTTTGGATTAACAGACAGACAGACAGAGGAAGCGCAAAATTAAACAAGAACCATGTTTTTCTCAAATGCAATTAACAACAGGGTTCTTAGAGAGTAGCCATTAGGGCTTTGTATTGGCAGGAGCCTCATGATACGATAGATCACAATATATTTCAACGTAAAACATTTTAAAAAACTGCAATACATAAATGTGTCCGCGACATCTACAGAAGCAAACGGGAAAGTTGTTTAAAACGCATTAAGGGTTTAAATTGAATGTAAATCGTAAATCAGTTAAAAGCTCATTTAAACATATATATTACAAATAATAATTTAAATAAAATAAATTGTAATTATATATTTGAATAAATATAATTTTTTGCGATTGGATGACTAAAAGGACTGTGTAAAAATATCAATACAGCTAAATATTATTGTACTGAACTGTTTTTGCAGTAAAGATTGGCCGATAATTGGGTTTTACCGATATTTCTTTCTTATATTTCACCTTTTTCTTATATTATTGGATATCGTTTTTATACAATCAGATCCACCAGCATATTGACGCATAACGACATTGCACAAGTCAACAGTGATAGAGATAAAAGTAGCTTGATTTACTTTAATTAATTTTTTTTTTAATTTTCTATCTTTGAAGAAAAACTATATACTGAATATATGCATTTAAATATATAAATATATTTCTTTATAAATATATTCAAATATGTATATTTTTATGATTATTTCAGCTTGTTAGTTTTAAACACAAAGACTGGCACTTTCAATGATTGAATGGATACTTATCCATTCAATCATTGATAGTGTTCTGGATTAAAGCAAACAAATCACATAGCTAACAGATGCTATCTAAAAAAAAAGGTGAATGTTCTCTAGTACCTAGATTTTCTGTATCTGTTCTTGATTGGTGGTATACATTTGCTGGAGAGGCTTCTCTAACTCATGATTCCTCTCCAGGAGGGTTTTGCCCAGCTTAGCAGCCAAATGAAGATCTGCACACGACAATAGCGTGAAATAAGAACACACAAGACACAAGAGTGTTTTTTCTGTTGAGCTGAAATCAAAGCTATTATCAGTATTAACAAGCTTGTTCAGGGTGCAATAACTTTGCATCAAATATAATATTAATATTATTGTTAATAAAGACTTTCTAAAGTCTAGGTCTTCCTGCAATCTTTTTTTCCTGATACTGTATCAATTATTTAAGCTCTCCTATCAATACAGAAAGAGACTCAACAAATTGGTCAGGAGGGCCAGTTCTGTCCTGGGCTGTCCACTGGACTCTGTGGAGGAGGTGGGTGAGAGGAGGATGTTGGTTAAGCTGACATCCATCATAGACAATACCTCTCACCCACTGCATAAGACCGTGGAGGCTATGAGCAGCTCCTTCAGTAGCAGACTGTTACACCCTCCGTGTAGGAAGGAGCGGTTCCGCAGGTCTTTCATACCCACCGCTGTTAGACTGTACAACTCAACAGTCTAACTACAGATGCACATAACTAACTGTAAATACTTTTAGATTTTTAAAAATGTTTATCGTAAATTGTTTTTATTTCTCACAATTTGCACTTTTCTATTGCACATTTTTTCTATTTTCCTACTTTGCACGTAACTGTTTCTGTATCTGAGCCACAGTAACAATTTAATTTCCCCACTGTGGGACCAATAAAGATTATCTTATCTTATTTTAATACATGACTGTAAAAAAAACATTTAAAGTTAAAAAAATTGTAAAAAATTTTTAAAATTTTTTAAAAAGCAGTATTTATTTGTGTCAGTAATTTTGCACAGCCTAGTACTCATCCAATCTAAAAGAAAAAAAATGGGCAACGCCGAAGACACAGTGAACTAATGGAATTCTTTTGGATTGTTTGTGGAGCTCCAGGAGACTGAGGTTCGAGCGGAAACGTAGGCGAGCTAAGTGTGCTTTAGTGTCTGCCATGATGTGAGACTCAGGCGGTAGAGGAAGGTCCAGCACTACTGTCCCACTGTGGATCGTTTCCTTTCCAGCAATTGATCCTGACTCATAAACTCAGTCTTCAGGGACAAGCAGCAGGAAAAGAACCTTAAGTAGGTCTGGATTCCATTCTGGCTTTCAGTTTCAGTCTTCATTACTGAGTCTTGCCTAAATGAGAACAGAGTTTGCTGTAACTCCTGACTGTTGGGTCCTGTAGTTTATTTCTATAGGTTTGTTGGTGTCTGTTCCTGTTATACATTTATAGATAATTATATATTACAAAAATTATATAATAAAATTACACTGTAAATCCTCTCCTGTCCTGATATGACCTTCAAAAACGCTTCGCCTTAGAATTGATGCGCCCTGACGTGTCTGGCTCCAACTGCCAAACCATAAACACTGCTACATTATTTCTGTCAAACTAACCTGAAACATAAACAGCAATTTATTTTCTCCACCAACGGGCTGTGAGCATTCTTTTGTTCTAAAAATCCCCCAGCACTTTCGCTCCTGTCTGCCACGATCGGCATTCATAAATAGACCCGGACAGAAAGACGGTAGTAACATCAAGCTGCTGGTGAGGCTCACTCCCCCAGATCAACTGTCTTATCTAGTTTTTTTTTGTAAATGAATGTCGTGATGAAGGTGTGAGTGCGGCGTTGGCTGTTGGTGTGTGTAGAGTCAGATACTCAATGGAAAATGGCATGCAGTCACTTGTAGGGGAATTCCAGCTCCGCAGTGTGCAGGTGTCTTAATACACACCTTTGTGCATTGTTCTTAAAGACAGAAAAAGACAGAGAATCTTATAGGATGCGATAAAAAAGCAAAACTAAATATGCCGGATGCCTTACATGAAAGCTTTTTTTCCAGCAGCAATTTCAGGACTGTAAAAAGAGTCAAGCAGCAACAGGTACATAAAAGTTGTGTATGTTTGGGCTGCTAACCAGAGGATTGTGGGTTCAATTTCCAGCACCACTAAGTTACCACTGCTGGGCCCCTGAGCAAACAGTGAATCTCTGAGGTTATGTTGTAATAATAATAATAATAACAATAATAATAATAATGTCACACAAAACTGATTAAAAAACCCCACAATCTCCAGAAGCTTCTGTAAACTTCTTAATTCAAAAAGTATTAATTTAGTTTTGTAGCTCCGAACTGAGAAATATAATAAAAGATAATGTTTTTTTCCTATGCTTTAGTGTTTTAAAATAAAGCAAACAGTTTGTCTTCAGAGTGATTGTTTAATGTTTGGTCTGGTGTGTCACTGCTTGATTATTTACAGCCTATACACTAAATAACACTCTATAACACTACATACTTAATGCAGTTAATAGTTTTGGCATATGTATAAGAGAAAGTGCTTCAATTAGTGGGTGTATGAGCGTGGCACTAGTCTCTACAGAAGGGCAGTAATCACGGGTACCAGTGTGTCCAAATAGTCATGTGTCTAATGTTCTCATGCAGCACTCCGATCTGTTCTCTCTCTCCATCACCAGCACAAGTAGAATTAAAGTCTCCCAATCTGGTGCCAAAGCTTCGAGATTTATTCCCTTAGAAGGCGGCTAAACTGTGCAGTGTGTATATGTGTGTGTTTTAATGAACCCTCAGAAATGGAAAGAAAATTTCTATGTGGTTCTTTTTACTGTTTGTTTTTCTTACCCTTACAGTCCCCAGCTCCCAACACTCCACCCGTCTTAAACTGGTCTGCTGCTCTTACATTACATGATGATGATGATGATCTTTCCCAATTAGGAGGTGTTACTTCCCCAGAGGGTAAATAATGCATGGGTTGGTTGTTATTTTCCTCTCTTAGCTAAGTTTTTGCATTATAAAGGCTAAAAGCAAAGGGCAGCTTAAGAGAGCTTTGCTGTCGACTCAACTTTGTCTTAACACTGACAGTTGGAAATAAGAGGAAGGGGTTTAACAGAGATCTGCGCCAAGAGGAGGAATTAAGGAGTAGTCAGGAGAGATAGGGGTTAAGTTAACACCTAAACCTTTTTATCCACCTATTATTTTTATGGTCTATTCTCCTATGTCAGTTTTAGCCCCTATTTATATCTAGTCTCTTTCTTTAAAATTCCTTCATTTGATGCAAAATAAAAGTTCTTAATTTTTTTCCTTGTTTGACCAGTTTGCACTTCAATACACAACACAAAATACAGACATTTTATGTTTCTGCTAATGATTCCTGCTAGTGATTGTATTCATGTACAATTCATTTAGGAAAATGATTTAATCCCCTGCTGATTTTGTATGTTTTTGCACTTAGAAAGAAATGATCAGGAATTCAGAGATGAGATAGTAGATCTACACAGGGCTCAAATGGGCCACAAAGCGCATCGCCAAGTGGCTTTGTTAGATCGCGGATGGGATTTTCAGCCTGACAATGATTCAAAAAACACAGCAAAGGCAACAAAGGAGTGGGTCAGGTAAAAGCACATTAAAGTCCTGGAGTGGCCTAGACAGTCATCAGACTTTAATCCCATAGAAAATCTGTCGAGGGAGCTGAAGCCTCGAAACCTTAATGATTTGGAGAAGATGTATTTAGTGAGGCTGGGCGATATAGCAAAAAATGTAATCTTAAAAAACGTTTTCCATATTGATAATAATGATATATATTTCAATATATAAATTGATGCCAGCTTTACAGTAGTATCCAAATAATCACTGAAGTTAGAAAGATTTAAGCATTTATTAATTGCATTTAATGTAAAGTAGTAGCTCAGTGGTTGAGGTGTTGAGCTAACCAGAGGATTGTGGGTTCAATTTCCAGCACCACCTAGCTACCACGGCTGGGCCTCTGAGAAAGGCCCTAACCCCCAATTGCTTAGTTGTATAAAATACAGTTAAAAGTCTCTCTGGATTAAAGTGAATTATAGTTTAAAGGAAAAAACATATTGAGCCAATGTGCTAATAGCTGTTCAATTGGTTTAATGAATAATTGCAGATGTCATAACTCGCTTTCTGACCTTGGCTTTTGCTACATTTACGGGTGTTTATGGACATATAAATGTGCCTGAACTTCATATTTTACTTAATTTGATTGTTTGGATTCTTCAATGAGAAACCACATGATTTCGTTGGAATTTAATGAATTAATGGCTTTATAGGCAAGGTTTTTTAGGTTTGGTCGTTGGTGGTCCCACTTTGTGTATTGTACCATAAAAAGATTTGCATCATTCAATTACAAGAATATCAGCTTTTCAAGTGAACACACTGTCCCACCAGGAGGACAGTAAAACGTTAACGGGTTTTAATCCATATCAAGTAAAATTTTTAGATCTTATCATAGTTAGACAAAGATTATTACAATGGACAACAATTGTTAAGAACCGAGCGAGACAGATCAAAATCTCACTAGCCAATTAAAGTAGACCGTACTTAAACCCACCCTGAGGTTTGTGCAAAAAAAAATGAGAACAGAACTTTGTAAGTGTAACTGAAATCTGTTGGAACGTATTCAAAATGATGATTTGTGGAAAGGAATCTTTGAAAATTGTTAAAGAATAAAGCAAAAGAGACGTTAAGTTAGGGCTAGGATAAGAGGTGAATGTGAGGTATTTGCACCCTTGCAGCATAAACACAGGACTAATAGTATACATAAATCATTAATCTATTACACTTCATCAACAGGCAGTGTATAGATCCCTACTTATCAGTAAATCTGGCACTACCTAAAATTATATATATAGATATGATTTGATTAATAGCAGGTTGTGTATGAGGTTTATGTTCACTGTTATTTTGTCACTAATCTAAACTTTACAGGATCAGTAATCTCTTTAAGTATGTACAGCATTTAAATGTTCAGGTAGCCATTTTAGCATCATATTGATGGATTTAATGACTTTGCATTACTAGTCATTCGAGCCACTGTTTCCATGACGCAGCTTAAGCCGTAGCGATGAGAGAAAGCAGCTGTGGTGATTCGCTTTGGATGCAGTTGTACTGAGCTTGAAGAAACAAATGGAATTGACAGACTAGAAATAAACGGTTTATTTACTGACTTGATAAAACACCACATTCCACACAATGTGTGCAGTTACTGTTATTATCAATAAATAATTAGTTTCTTGTCAGAAACTTTAAGATGAATAAAGATATTATTAGTCAATCAAACACTTGGCTGAGGTTGCTTGTTATTTAATTTTTCTTCCTGGTTTCCTAACAGAGGTTGTACTGTAGAGTTCTTTTTCCATTAACATTCCTGTTTAAAATCTACTACATACAATATTCCCAGCTTATCATCACTTATTATTCTACATCAGCCTTGGTGGTCTTAAGCAGACAGGAACAGCCATGGCTGACTCGCACTCCTTTCTGATTTTTAATCCTATTAAAGCTGAAGCAGCCATTACAGAGATTTAATACCGACCTTCTCTTTTCATAGCTGCTGAGGAATGAAGAGGGGACGGGAAAAAAAGAAATGCCTGGCTGCATGTGGACATCTGATAATTAAATAAATTAAATGGATACAAGATTAAATGCAACGCATCTATAAATGTCCTCACAAAGTCACCTTAATCTGGCAAAATCACAAAAAAATATTTACATTTTACAGGCTAAATCTAAAAGAATACGCAGTAACACACACACACATACAATCTGCCTTAATCCACAAAAAAAGAATTTTAGGACTTGGCCACTTTACAGATCTGTAAAATAAGAAATAAATGTATAAAGTAAAAAAAAGTCAAGTCCCCAAAATTAACTCAGTGTATCTTTTTGTAAAACCTCTGCTGCCTTTTTTGTGAAAGCCTGTACTTTATTTGGGCTACTAAACCGGGCTGTTTTAATAAAATGTCAGGAAGTGTTCAGAATTTAAAAAAGGGTATAAAATAAAATACGTATAAAGTAAATAAGTAAGTAGCCTTAAAAGGTGTGTAAATACCCAAAAGCAACACTTGAGTAAAAGTATACTAAGGGGATAAAATCCCAACATAGTAGAGGATAAAATCCCCATTCAGAATATTACTTAAATGTTTTAAAAGTATGTAATATTAATTGTAGTTACGTTTTAAAAGTATTTTAATATTACAATGTTCTTAATTATTAAAAGTAATTAGTAGTAAATGCAAAATAGCAAAATTGTTTTTACAAAATGTTTTATTCACAGTTTCTGCAAGACTGTATGTTTTACTATTCTTCCACTTTCTTTACTTTGAGTTAATAAAAAATGCTTGATTTTAATAATAATAATAATAATAAACCGTAATCGGTAATGAATCTCCACTAAGGCAATTCATATTTTTAAAACCCAAAGGTGCAGTTTATTTACAACATGACAAACAAAAGGAAACTCTTGGTAAAACAATAAACATGAACTAAACTTGACTTAGATTGACTAGCTTAGCTTGAACACTAGCACAAACATTCACAAAACAACACACATGAACTTGGCTAGAATAAACTTGAATCAACTTGACACAGGCGAACCCACAACAGCAGTACAGGGACAAACCGAACCCAGGACAAACACAATAGAAAACACAAGGGCTATAAAAACACAAGACTAACCAATAGAAGCAAGACACATGGACAAAAGGATCAAAAACACGTGGGGTATAAAGATCACCTGACAAGAACAAAACAGGAAGTAAACAAAGGCATGAACAATGAACATGAACTCAAAACACAGAAACATGGACATGAAACATAATCCTTACACAAACGACTAGGACGACTTTGGAAAAAATAATGAAAATAAATATGACACACGCCGGCAAGGTGGATTACTTAAATGGGAGGATGATTCAAATAAATTAATACATTTATGTAAAAGTATACTTAATTTTTTCAAGTTCAAAATAGACATAAAATGTCAGTAGTTAATTTATTTAAAAAATGCAACACAAGTTTTTTTATGCGTTGTATATAGGTAAAAACGGTATATGCAATGTTATTTTTATTTTAGATGTTAAAAGAGCTTTGTAGCTACTGATGTTCTATTTTTTTTTTTGGAAAACGGGTCCAAATAGCTCTTTGAGTGGTAAAGGTTGTCGACCCCTGGACTAAATGAACTAATCTTTTCTGTTTCCTCTATAGTAAATATAGTCTTAGTTTATGAGGCTATAACATATTTAATGTATCGGAAGAATGAGCTAATGTTTCCCATACAGAAGACAGGATGCTGCGCATGGGCGGGTGATACAACATTAACAAATAGCTCTCAGTGACGGCTTCGTGTTCCCGATTCATATTAAGGATTTATTTAAAATGATCAAATCTGCTTTAGAGAAATGTATCCGAGTAAAATTCACATTTAAAAGTCACCACAGTACATCTAATTTACATTAATAGAGTTTAAAAATATAAAAACTAAAGAAAGGAAAAGATTTTCCCCCAAAAAATACTAGATTACAATTCTGACTTTAACCCAGTCCATTTCTGTACTTTATTTTTGTCTGGATCTGTTAAAAATTCAAAAATGTTTAACCCAACAACCCCTCTATGATTTGATTTTGCAATTTTGCATTCTAGTCTATAATATTTAAGGAACCACTGATTGAAAGAAAGCAAAAACCTTTAAATTGCATGGAAAGGGAGTATAGCTCTCACGGAAAATAATCAGTAATCACTCTATCGTCACCAATTCAAGTAGGGTTTTTTCTATATAAAAAAACCCCAAAACAGTTAAGTTGAACTGCAAATTAAAAAAGCCACAGATGGGGGATATGATAAAGAAAAAACATATATCTATGTGCACCTCTGACGGGCCTGATCCAAAAGCTAATATAATGGAAACCAAAAGACACGGCAGTGTTTACACATATGCATATAATCCCAGGGGTTTTAGAAGATCAGGGTAGTGTCTGCAGGTGGTCAGAGTGGCAGAGCGGCTTCTCAGCTTTAGAAGTTTCAACAATAATTTAAGAATTATTTCTGAGTATAACCTTCCTATTAAGTCCTTATCTTTAGAACAATGAAATTATCTTATTCTTATATATAAAAAAAAACATCTACAAGGCTTGCTTGCAAGACTTTTTTACTGTGGAATTCCTAAACTAGGAAGAAATGCAGTGTCACTTGACTTGCTTATGGAGACTGACTAAAAACATTTTTAAAATGGGAAAACACAATAAAGACACCCCATAATACTGAGTTTAATATTTACAGGCCCATTTTCAGAAAACGGTTTTCTCCCAAATTAAAAGCTATTATTATTATCAGCGGCAACATTTTTTGGTCAATATGGCAACATTGATTTATGACAGATTAGTGAGGCAGGAGAATAAATTATAAACCTTTACTGCTTAAAGACATTTTAGACAGATATAAGTGCATACAGATTACAGATTTACATAGGAAGTTCCTACTACTATTATATTAACTACTATTATATTATTTAATAATAACCATCATCATCATCATCATCACACAAACAGAGCAAAAAGGTCTGAGTAAAGAGCAACTTTTGGACTTGCTCCAGTAGCCATTTTTTGAAGGAACACTTGTGCCATCTAGTGGACACAATGGTTCTAGATACACTCTTTACACTCTCATTGTATTGAGCAGTTTATCACAGGTCTACAGTATTCTACAGTGACAAAGACTGTAGTTTTGTGAAAACTCCCCAACCATTAAAGTTAATGCACTTTTAAAACAATGATAAATTGCACTTAGGGTTGTTTTCTTTTCATGTTCCTATACACGACTTTAAATAAAATTAACTGAATGAATTGCTTTACATGTCAGATGCCCTTTTGGTTAATTTACCTAAGAATTTTTTGTCAATTTTTACATGTTATTTTTATTATCAGAGTTTTGTTTTGTACTATTTGCACCACGGATATATCTTGTACCATCTTGTGGCCATTAAACTGTTAAACTTTCAGCCCGACTCTGATAGGAACCTGAAATAGGTCTCTCACATCATGTAACATTTTGCAAGATGTTGTATTTCAGGATTCCATGCAAGAGTCAGTAAACAAATATGTGTAAAGCAACAGTTTCATCAAGCTTTTTTAACATGAAGTTCGGAGTATACCACTTAAACTGAAGCCATGGTAAGGAACAATGCTGAACCTGATGTCTTATTATACCTGTTCGCTTGATGTATCTCACAAATGGCATCCATTTGTGTGATCTCTGCTGCACAGTTCATCAATGTTATAAATATGGTCCTGACAGTCCAGCCTATGATACGGCGTGAGTGCAGCAATTATATTTGTTCCCTGATTAGATTAGTGACCCGGACGACTTTGTTTAAAACACAGGAATTGAATTCAAGTACAGAAACGAGCTGCTGCTGCTGTAATTCTCTCCGTATGTTGTTACCGGTTTTCGCTTTTTTAGGGGCAAACATTGCTGTCGTGGGAAATCTGCTTTAAAGCAGAGTTTTAATGTCTGTTTTAAATGTCCACATGTCAGTGGTCATTCCAACATTGTCACGCACTTTGACCGGTCTGACATTCTGAGATCACGGCTACTTTACATCTCCAAGAGATTGTAGTGGGATCAGGGCAGGACACAGACACGCAGACCAGGTAGAGACAGGAATATCATTTCGCCCTCTAAATAAGATAAACATTAGACAATTTAATTTTTAAATAAAATAACATTATATTATGGTGCCACTCCCACTCTAACATAACTTCAGGGAAAATACCAAAATTGTTGATCGAGATGAAAAAGTGCTTTAACACTGCAGGCCAGCTTACAGAATTAATTTAAACAAATATTGCTTTATTTTAACAGTCAAATTAATATTCTAATTTATAAAACTATTACTCTTTTCCTCTTTCTTAGTTATCAGATAGTTGACCCAGACAAGTGAAAGCATTAGCAAAAGCACTGTCACCTACAGAGCAGCAGCATATGAAATACAGAATTCAGTAAAATTGTTATTGTACCTTTTATAATATAATATAATACTAGTATTTTTTTTTCATTATTTAAATTAGGCATCCCTATAGTGCAACAACAAACCTTTGCACATTTTACAGTGAGATTGGATTTTACAGATGCAGGTACTGACTACTAGCGGCTTTTTTCCTTATGCTCAAGATGCAAAGATTTTCAGCTTTTCCTTATTAATCAGTAGCACTCAGCACTAACAGTTATTTCTTCTGTACTTAAACCCTTGTTTAAAACTGAGATTGACAATGGAATTAGAAAATTGAGTGTGACTGACAGAATAGTACACAGACAAACATTGTCAATAAAGTTATACTTCTGCACTACACATCCAAATTAAACGGTATTCCTTAAAGCCCTACTCCTTCTTGGTTATTGATGTATGACTCAGTGTTTGGATCATTTGACTCACTTCGTTGACTGTAACCTTAGACAGATCTTTTAGTGACCGAGTGCCTCGCCAAATGTAACAGAGCTAGCTGATAGTGTTGCCAGATAGAGTTGATGGGTTTGGAGCCCAAACACTGTTGATTCATTAAGCTTGAAAGGAGTGGATATCTTATTCTATTTGCGGTATCATCTTTCACACTTGTGTTTTGTTAAACAATTAGACTAATTAGTCCCATGCCACCCAAATTTTGTAAATCAATTCACATCCATCCAACTGGGCAGAAAACCACCCAATCAACTGCTGGCAACTGCTGGCTGAATTAAAATCCAGAATGGAGTGTACATATACCCTATTTGCACAGTGCTCTGGGTGATCTCTGATTAATTAACATCCTAAGCATGCGCACAAGAACCGTTCAGTATTCTGCAATTAAATATTAATAAATAAAATAGTGGTTTAGAAATCACATGTGCTTAAATCGCAATTAATTTGTGATTGCAAATAGCTGCACAGAACACACACACATACACACATCATTTTTAATAGTAAAAACTGACACAGGAACATCCGACCCTGTACATGAGTCAGGATTATTAATACCCGAAACATTTTCTTCTGTGTTACCAAACAGTTTGTAAATTCATTGTCTAGTCAAAGCACCTGACACAATCAGCAGGGTTTTACAGTTTCACACTAATTGTGCAAGACACATTTTGTCCCAACTTTTCTTGTCACTGTTCCTGTCACTACACGAGCTTGTGAGAGTGTCAGTGGTGAGAAGATTTATCAGAAGTTTCTTTGTACTTCAGTAAACTTTCATTACACCACAAGGATCGATCCCTTTCACTAATCTAGTACTACTCTACAATAACTAATAAAACATTTATGCTATGATATAATACAACACACACAAATAAAACATTTTACAAACCCTAACTCCAATGAAGTTGGGACGTGGTGTAAAACTGAATAAAAAATGACCTGCAACAATACTTGTAGATCCATATTTAATTGAAAACATCATAAAGACAAGATATGCAATGTTGAAACTGATAAATGTTATTGTCCTCGCAAGTATTTACTTTTTTTTATTTGCAACACATGGATTTTTTTTTCTTATTCTTGCTTATTGTAGGACTTCAGAGTCCTTCAGACTTTTTCACTGAGAGACAGGTCTGCGCTGCAGGTGGGCTATTCCAGTACCTGCACTCTTATTACAAAGCCACGCAGTTCTTACACATGTAGATTGTGGCCTGCCATTGTTTTGCTGAAATAAGCAGAAACGTCCCTAAAAAAGATGTTGCTTGGATGGCATCATATGTTGCTCTAAAATATGTATGTACCTTTCAGCAATAGTGGACTTCAAGGTGTGCAAGTCACTCATGCTATGGGCAATAACACACTCTATACCATTGAAGATTCTGGCTTTTTATATTTTTAACTTTGCTCTGATAACAATCTGGACAATCTGTTTCTCTTTAGCCCAGAGGACACAATGTCCAAAAAAAATTTCAAAAACTTGCTCACGGTTCCCTTGTGAGTCTGTTACCAGTGTAGTAAATAATGTCGCTGTATAAATTCTCTGTGGGCAGCGCAAAATAGTGTTTTACCTGTGCTATAATGTCCTATCAGTTTCCCAGATGTGTAGCCATATAGGAAATACTTGAATGTAAAATCTTTTATTAACATAATGTTCATCTCACGTTTTACACTGCACAACACTGTATCTGTTCTCTTCTGACCGCAAATATGCAGTCACATCACATCACAGATCAGCAGCAGGAGTCAAATTTCACTTATCATGACATTCATTATGTTAATTAATTTTTTGTATTTAATATGCGAGTTTATTTTTTCTTTTTTTGTTGAATTGAATTTCAATTTCCACCAATTCAAAAGTGAATGTAAAATGTGCAGGGTCATTTATAAGCTAATTAAACAAAGAAAAGACAGGGAAAAAGGAAAACTTACTCCGCTTACTTTCCTCAGTCGGCTGTGTTAGGAATACAGGTAATTATAGATTATAGGGTGACGATGTTTTAAGAGTCCCATGGGATGGGAAGCAAAATCTCTATTAATCATGTGATTAGGACAAGAACAGGGCAAAATGTCAGCAGGATTAGGTGACAGTGGGAATAGTAATAATGCTACGACACCCAACTTTAAACACAAATATAGCTTTTATGTAAATAAACTATATATGAACTAATTTCTGTCTGTTTATGCTCCCCTCCTTCTTGGTGTGGCTGGTTAAGTAAATAATGTTCTCCACAACCATAACAGTTGGTGGCAGTAAAGCACCAAGTTTTTATGCCAATGCAAATAACAGTAATGTAAGAGAAGGTGGCAACCTTCTTGATGTGAAAATCATAATTAAGATGGAGTCAGACATCAAAGATAGAAAATAACTTTTTTCTGGATTTTTGCCGAATGGGAAACAAAATCTCGATTAAGTAAGGGACTGGAAAAACACTGAATCCCTGGAGACAGTGTTATGATAAATGGGTGGGTGGGTGAATGATGAATGTATGGCTGGATGGATGCGTGAGTGAATAGATAGATGTATATATTTGTACCCAAATATAAAAGAAATATATAAAACAATAATAATGCCAATAAAACAAGTTAAAGTACTTTATACCCTTTAAACTTTTTCACATTTTGTCACCTTACAACCACAAACTTAAATGTATTTTTGAGATTTTATGTGATAAACCAACACAAGCAGCACATAATTGTGAACTGAAACAAAAATGTTTCAAAACATTTTTTCCAAATTTTAAGCAAATAAATATCTGAAAAGTGGAGCATTCCTTCACTCTCATCAAATTCAAAATGAGTGAATATTTGCAAGACAATAGGTTTCGTATATAAATTAATCAATCAATAATTTATTTATTCATACAGCGTTTTATAACTCTCAAGGTAAACCTTGAGTGTAGTATCCATTTGTATTCAGCCTCCTGTATTCTGATACCCCAAAATAAAATCCAGTGCAAGCCTTTAGAAGTCATATCATTAGTTAAGAGTCGACCTATGTGTAATTTAGTCTCAGTTTAAATACATTTGTTCTGTGAAGGTTTGTTAGAGAACACCAGTGAACAAACAGCATCATAAAGAGCAAGGAACTCACCATAGAGGTCAGGGATAACTGTTTAGCAGGATTAGGTTATAAAAAAATAGCATAAACTTTGAACATCTCAAGAAGCACTGTTCAATCCATCATCCAATCATGGAAAAAGTATGCCACAACTGCTATTCTAACAAGACATGGCCGTCCTCCTAAACTGACAGACCGAGCAAGGAGAGCTCATGGTCACTCTGGAGGAGCGGAAGAGTAGCAAGAAGAATGCCATTGTTGAAAGAAAGACATAAGAAGCGAACAGCATACACGTGGAAGAAGGAGCACTGTCAGATAAGACCAAAGTTAAACTTTTTGTCCTAAATGCAAAGTATCTGCAGCATGGCAATGGCAGCATCATGCTGCGGGGATACTTTTCTTAAGCAGGGACAGGGAAGCTGGTCAGAGTTAATGGTAAGATGGATGGAGCCAAATACAGGGCAACCCTGGAAGAAAACCTATTGGAGGCTGAAAAAGTCTTCAGGTTGGTAGTTCAACACCTTAACCATGACCCACCACTTCGCAGGGGGCTGAATACAAATACACACCACACTGTTTAGATTTTTTTCTTTGCTTAAAGTTTAAAAGCCATGTACTATTTTCATTTCACTTCACAATTTTGTGCTACTTTGTGTTAGTCTATCACATAAAATGTCAATGAAAAACATTCAAGTTTGTGGTTGTAGCATGACAAAATGTAAAAAAAAAAACTTTAGGGGTATAAATCATTTTTAGGGCACTGTATTTCCTGGTGTTATTTAACGTCTTTTTATATGTTGTAACAGCTGCAAACAATTCTGATATTGTACTTTGTTGTTTGCTACTAGACTGAGTGTCATTTGCAAGATTGCAGGATATATATTCAGGATATATTTCATTATCTGTATCAGACACTAATACTAAATTCACACACACTTCATTCTAAACTTTACTTCTCTTTACTGCTGAGTGTTTAAGAACAGCACTTGTCCTGGCAAAATCCATGTGACACAATCAAAATGTCCAGCAGGTGGCAGAAAAGAATTGCACAAAGTTTCTGGATGTTGCAGCTCAGCTAAGGCATCAAAACAAACCACAATACTTTAGTAAACAACTTCTAAAACAACACCATATAAATGATTATTTAGTATTTTGCTTCCATGGTACATTTGTGTATAAGTGTTTATATTTGTTTACATAAAAAAATAAGCTATAAATGAACAAAAATAATAACTATCATAATACACAGTTGTGCTAAGTTTCATATACAGCGTTTTTGGTGTCCACCTAAGTTGACGTCGCCAAATAGTGACTTTCGACTCGCATTGAAAGGTAAAAATCTGTCTGCTTACATGACAGACGCTGATGTACGCATATGATTTATATCCCATTTATTACCACATACGAATGAAGCCTGAAACTGAACTGAAAATATTAAAACAAACATGGGGTTTTTTCTGTTTACACAATCATGTTTCACAACTCACCTATGACAAATATTGAAGGGGGGAACAGACCTTAACAGATCTCCATTTAACTCTTTATTTGCACCAGAACCCATAGAATACAGACAGACTGTACAAACTGTTATTTTAAATTCTACATAATATTTAATTTTGTTAAATTGCGCTGGTCAATAATTCAAACTCCATAAACAGACATGTATATAACACACACCACACTTCTGCAGGATTTACCACCACTGATTTGTGTTGATTTATTAACCCTCAGCTAAAAGTTCAGATACAATAATAAAAGTTCAGATGTAATAAGTTATGTGAGTTAGTGAGTTAAGTGAGTTCCTTTCCTACAACATCCCATCCCTTACAAGGTAAGTATGCCTCAAGACTGTTCTCTGAAATGAACTACTAGCTGTCTTCAAGCAACAGACGAATAACAACCTCTTCCAATAAATACTTAAACTAGAACAAAATTCTTAAGGTTTATGATAAAATTCTTAAGGTTTATGATATACTTTGTTTGTGATCTATACCGTTTGTACTGATCTAAGTCATTAGTCATCTGCCAAATTAAACTGATTAATGTCTGATTGTACAAGTTCTAGTGACGAGTTTGGTGTTGGATACACATGAATGGGCCCGGCCAATGGGTCTACAAGTGTCAAAAGCATCTGGTTGTTAGATCTAGAACAGAAACTGATGTAATCTGTAGTTTTTCTGCAAGAAAATACTCAAGAACACAAAGGAACTGAGAGATTTGAAGTTATTATGAGAAAAGGACAGCAGAAGCACTACAAGCAGCCGGGCATCACCCTCAAACTACCAGAGCTGAAGAGGAGTTAACTGAAGGTCATAATTCTTCCTCTGTTCTCTGGCAGCAAAATAAAATACAGCTGCAAACCAAATAGCAGCCTATTGAAAGACCGGGTAATAAGATTATGTGCAACCTCATTTAAATAGTTCGTAGTAGTTGGTTATATTTAACAATATACTTAAATTTTCAACACAACAATTTTCAACTGAAAATAATTGTGTTTGTGTAGGTTAATTTATTCACAGGTG
Source organism: Bagarius yarrelli (assembly GCA_005784505.1). Classification (NCBI taxonomy): domain Eukaryota; kingdom Metazoa; phylum Chordata; class Actinopteri; order Siluriformes; family Sisoridae; genus Bagarius; species Bagarius yarrelli. The sequence continues at coordinate 857,151 of VCAZ01000002.1, forward strand.
CATTGAAAGCGGCTGGTTCCCTAACAGACACCGACAGGAGGCGGTGAGACTGTAGACCTCCAGGCAGAAACCGGTTTAATAAGATTGATGATTTATCTCCACCGAGGCAATAAAACAACCTGAAGGTGGTATATTGTATTGTAACTGTCTATTATTTTTAAATGAGGAGGAGAATTCAGGGTCATCCTTTTATTGCCCTGCACTGCACACCTGATGCACAGGCCTGCTGATAAGCTGCTTCACATCACATCCACAGTGTCGTGACGTGTGGAGCCCGACAGTGTAACCCGGTGGACCAGAGATCCAGGTATGAACCTACAGCACTGATAGAGCTCCATCAGGCGAAGCACTGAAGGACTGGCTTGTTTTCCCATCTGTTTATTTTCATTAACACCTCATCATAAGGAGAAATGTGTTCATTAGAAATTGAACTGTTACTTCAAAGCTTGGAAATTTACCAATAAAAACAACGTACAGTTTAGTAACTTTTCAATGACTTTAGTTTGGACCATGTTGTAACGTTAAATATAAACTGAAGTGAGATTTTACTAATAAACAAACTCATACCTGCAATGACGAGCTGCTGACCAGTTTAATGTCCTCTTACACTCCGAGCCGCGCTTTTATAACTTGGGTTTAGACAGTTGGTTACTGAGTTTATCATCTCTGCGCTTCCACAACGTGAAAAGAGCTCCAAACTGCTCAAAATTCATCTTCTGCTCCAGAATGACACTAAAGTTTTTATCTTCTATAAAATGTCAGTTCACTTTCCATTGAGAATGGAAAAGGCAAAAGAAGTCTAAAAACTATGCCAGCAAAAAAAAATTCAACAAGAAATCCATTCTTTATTTCGCCTTTTACTAAAAGTCATCCAATTGTGAGAAAACTGCGGCAATGAGCGCCTCCAAACAGACAAAGTCCCGCCTATTTATTGCTTCAGCCAATAGCAGGGCGCAAAAGCAACCCGCACTTGACCGGAAAAGCTGGGCTGCATTCTCTTCTACTTGCGTTCAAAACATTGCAAAAAAAAAAAACCAAAACTTTTTTGATAACTGGTTAAAATAATATCTGTTATTTAAATGGTAGCCCTAGAAGAGAAGATAAATGTTTTGTTTATTTTCAAGCTGACGTTAAGCAAATCTATTTCACGCCCACTCAGCTCAATACATCTTCCGACGAAATCAAATGACACAACTGCTTTTTTAACAATAACACAATACACTACACAACATAACTGCTCTTATAATCATTAAACAGTACACAGCACACTACTACAATATAACGTATTGTCTAGTCATTACACTACACACCACTACACCATAACTGCTTTCCAAATGTTGTACACTACACTACATAACTGCTTTCCTAATCATTACACACTACACTATGCACTACTACAACATAAACTGCAAATGTTTTCATAACTCATCATAATATTACACACTACACTATGCACTACTACAACATAACTGCTTTCCAAATGTTGCACACTACACTACATAACTGCTTTCCTAATCATTACACACTACACTATGCACTACTACAACATAACTGCTTTCCAAATTGTTGCACACTACACTACATAACTGCTTTCCTAATCATTACACACACTACACTATACACTACTACACATAACTAACTGCTTTCCAAATGTTGCACACTACACTACATAACTGCTTTCATAATAATTACACACTACACTATGCACTATACTACAACAAATAACTGCTTTCCAAATGTTGCACACTACACTACATAACTGCTTTCCTAATCATTACACACTACACAATGCACTACTACAACATAACTGCTTTACAAATGTTGCACACTACACTACATAACTGCTTTCCTAATCATTACACACTACACTATGCACTACTACAACATAACTGCTTTCCTAATCATTACACACTACACTATGCACTACTACAACATAACTGCTTTCCAAATGTTGCACACTACACTACATAACTGCTTTCCTAATCATTACACACTACACACCACTACTACAACATAACTGCTTTCCAAATGTTGTGCACACTACACTACATAACTGCTTTCCTAATCATTACACACTACACTATGCACTACTACAACATAACTGCTTTCCAAATGTTGCACACTACACTACATAACTGCTTTAACATAATGCTTCCTACACAATCATTACAACACTACACTACACTAATGCTTTCCTAATCATTACACACTACACAATAATACAACATAACTGCTTTTCAAATGTTGCACACTACACTACATAACTGCTTTCCTAATCATTACACACTACACTATGCACTACTACAACATAACTGCTTTCCTAATCATTACACACTACACTATGCACTACTACAACATAACTGCTTTCCAAATGTTGCACACACACTACACTACATAACTGCTTTCATAATCATTACACACTACACACCACTACAACATAACTGCTTTCCTTTCCAAATGTTTATGCAATCCATTTGTACACTACACTACATCAACACGACACTAACTGCTTTCATAATCATTACACACTACACACACTACACTATGCACCACTACAACATAACAACTGCTTTCCAAATGTTGCATGACACACTACACTACATAACTGCTTTCCTAATCATTACCACTACACAACTACATAACTGCACTACAACATAACTGCTTTCCATAACTGCTTTCCTAATCATTACACACTACACTACATAACTGCTTTCCTAATCATTACACACTACACTATGCACTACTACTACAACACATAACTGCTTCCTTTTCCTAATCATTACACACTACACTACACACTACTACAACATAACTGCTTTCCTAATCATTACACACTACACTATGCACTACTACAACATAACTGCTTTCCTAATCATTACAACTATACAATGCTTTCCTAATCATTACACACACTACACAATGCACTACAACATAACTGCTTTCCTAATCATTACACACTACACAATGCTTCCTACATACAACATAACTGCTTTCCTAATCATTACACACTACACTATGCACTACTACAACATAACTGCTTTCCTAATCATTACACACTACACTATGCACCACTACAACATAACTGCTTTCCTAATCATTACACACACACTACACTACATAACTGCTTTCTTAATCATTACACACTACACTATGCACTACTACAACATAACTGCTTTCCTAATCATTACACACTACACTACACTACTACAGCATATAACTAAATTAAACACACACTACAAACATAACTGCTTTCCTAATCATTACACACTACACTACACTACTACAAAGTAACTGTTTTTTCTAAACAAACTACCTTACACACTACTACAACATAAATGCTTTCTTACTATTACACACTACACTACACACTACAACACCTACCTGCTTTTGTAATCATTACACACTACACAAAAATTCAACATAACTGCTTTTCTAAATAATTACACACTACACTACACACTACTACAACCTAACTGCTTTTTTAAAAATAGTACACACTACACTACACTACACACTACTACATCATTTTCTAACTATTACACACTACACACTACTAAAAACATAACCGCTTTTCTAACTATTACACACTACACAATAATGCAACATAACTGCTTTTCAAATAATTACACACTTACACTACATACTTTTACAACATAACAGCTTTTCTAACTTTTACACAATATACTACACACTACAACATAACTGCTTATCCAATTATTACACACTATACTACACACTACTACAACATAACAGCTAAACACACATTACAACATAACAGCTTTTCTAATCACTACACACTACAATACACTACTACAAAGTAACAGAGTTTAATGAAACATGTTGTTGAGGGGAACAGAGGTGATGAGGAAGTGTTGGGCATGTTTGGAGTCAGGGAAAGGAACAGTGAAGGATAGATGACAGTACCCTTTGCTAAGAGGATGGAGATGACTGTGTTAAATACTTATTTCCAGAACAGAAAGGAGCATATATTGACTTAAAAGAGTGGAGGAAGGAGCACACAGGTAGATTACATCTTATGTAGAAGAAGCAATCTGAAAGAGATTAGTGACTGTAAAGACATGGTTAGCCAGTAAGAGGTTAGCCAAGAAGAAGTGGGACACAGGTTGGCAAGGCAAAGGGATCAAGATGGGAAGGATGTGCAGCATAGAGTTAGAGTTCTTAAGGTTTGAGATGGAAAGGTGCTCACAAGTGAGGAGAGTGTACAAAGAAGATGGAAGGAGTACTTTGAAGTATTGATGAATGAGTGAAATAAGAGGGGGAAAAGGGTAAAGAGGTAAACAATGTGGAGCAGGAAGTTCAAAAGATTGGTACATACAAAGTGAGGACGGCTTTGAAGAGGATGAAAGAAGGAAAGCCGGTTGGTCCTAATGGGATACCGGTGAAGGTGTCGAAATGACTAGAAGAGGCAGCAGTGAAATCTCTTACTAGATTGTTTAACAGGATTTTAGTGAGTGAGAAGATGCCTGAGTAATGGAGGAGAAGTGTACTTGTGCCCATCTTTAAGAACAAGGGTGATGTGAGTTGCAACAACTACAGAGGCATACATTGAAGGTATGGGTAAAAGTAGTGGAAGCTAGGTTAAGGACGGTAGTAGATATTTGTTAGCAGCAGTATGGCTTTATGCTCAGAAAGCGCAATACAGGTGCAATCTTTGCTCTGAGAATGCTAATGGAGAAGTACAGAGATAGTCGTAGGGAGCTGCATTGTGTTCTTGTATACCTGGAGAAAGCATATGACAGGGTCATATCAACAAGAGAAGAGCAATTAAATCTCAGTAAAATACCCACTACCAAAAAATTAATACCATTATCAGTAGAATCACTAAAGTTATATAACAAAATGACTTATGACAAAATGCTCAGCAGAGTAAAGGGAAGTGCATGATGGGTATTATAGTGATGACAGGTGATGTCTCAGCAACACCCACCCAAAATGAGCAGAGTCATAGTTTAACCAATATGGCCATGTGACATATCAAACTTAGCACAGTGAAGGAAAGTGCATAATGGGTATTAGAATGGTATCTATTGATGTCAGCTGACATCATGGTCAATACCAAAAATGGGCATAAAGTTTAGGCAATATGGCTATGTGACATATAAAAACACTCAAAAAACTAAATGACAGTACATGATGTTATAGTGAAATTATGCCACGTATATCCAAAATGATGTCCAAAGGAAAAGGTACAGTAAGGAAAAGTGTATGTTATAGTGACACCATGACATGTTAGATGATGTCACGGCCATGCCTACCTAAAAATACATTTACACCAATATGATCAGAACTCTCAGCTCATTGACAGTCATGACAGTCGTCATAATAAAGTCACCTGCTGTCATATGATATTATGCCAATAAGAAAATCAGAGTTATATAGATAGACCAACATGGACACACAGCATTTTAAAACAAACAACCTGATAAAGAGCATTGTGCTTTATGTATTATTAGCACGGTATATAGAGTGTTGCTTTAACGTTTAACATTAACGTTTGTTGCTACAAACTTTACATAACTATTTTTATTTATTTCTTCTTATCTGTAAAATGTGACAAAGAATTTAAAATATTAGAAAAATGAATTATGGTTTTTCCTTTGAACATTAACACTCAACTGTCCTATCTCTAATGTTTACAAACTGTCATAATCTATCCCTGTTGCAAAAGTATTTGTAATAATTAATCTATGGCATGTCTAAACTATCAAAGTTATATTGATGATTAAATTTATTAAAAAGTATTAAAATAGTTCAGTTCACCAAAAGACTGATTGTACTAAAATCAGCTTCAGAATCTCTATACCTATTCAACCTAAATTGTCCACTTTTTGTTTATGATAGTCAACATGTATAATATATGTCGACTACATTTGTACTACAAACTAAAAACTCTTTTTAGCCGGCCTGTATGAAGGATACTAAAGTAAAGATAAAGATAATAAATAATAAGCAAAAGAAGCTGCACTGTAAAATCTTTTTTTTTTCTCTATATATATCCCAGCTTTAGCGTACAGGATCATCTATGAAATGGCACACCTGGAGGTCTTTTACAAGCTATTTAATAGTGGGACATTAATCCCAACCCTAAATTTAAACAAACCAGTGTGTCTCGCTTACATATTACTATAACAGTCATTGTCTATGAATTATAATTCATAAAAATATAATAACTGGATAAAATTTTTATGAATTATAATTCATAAAAATAATAACTGGATAAAAATTTTTATACAGAACTTTTCAAAGAAACCAGTGTCCACTACATCAACATTTTTCAACCCCCTTCTCATCATTCAAATCCCTGGTGTTCAGTTTTCTATTTTTAAAAGCTATTTCGGACAGCATCAATGACATCATAAACACTGTAGGAATCACTTGCTGCTCTCTTGCTCTCTTGCTGCTGTCATTCTAAAATGAAAACAATAATTGTAAGAGACCAGTAGACTTAAGTGAATCTTGTTTATGTGACACTATCACTAAAGTCATAATCCTAAAAGGAATATACCAACCCCCTCTGATCTTCCCACATTCCAAAACATTGAACAATGCGCTTATTGTAACCCCCTATATTTCTGACATTCAACATCAAAGTTTTATTATACCACCAGGCAAAGTAACACACACACAAACAACTGAAAGACAAAAGGGGAAACTTAAGAGACAAAGGTAGAGCTGGTTTTGAGAACTTAAATAAGAACCTAAATAAGAGCACAAGGACATTGTGTGCAAGTCCTCCACTCTGTTTAACCCTCACACTACATTCCCTTGTGTATCCCAATGGCCATATAAAGCACTAAGAATTTATAATTAATAACTAACTAAATAAACTGAAACCCTGACTTTTCTGGTTAAATAAAACAATTGCTTTAAAACCATTTCAGCTGTGTTTTCAAAATCAAAACAAAACTCTAAAATCAAAAGCTTTAAAAATTAATTAATCAATAATATAAACACTACAGATCATTCATTAAGACCCTACATCAAAAATGAAAAACAGTGTCCAGGGCCAAAACAAAAAAGTTTACTAATGTTTACTGCTTTTCTTGTACCAAAAGACATGTTACTTTTTAAAAAAGAAAACAGATACAAAAAAAAAAAAATCTAAAGAATATTCTGCCTCGGGATCATGTCTTACAACTAGGTCTGGACATAGCATTTAGTTGCAGGCTGTTGGCTGAATGTGCTTTTGCTCTTAACACAGCATGCTTTTTGTGAAGAGTCATAGCAAACATTATGTCTCCAAGATATTCTGCATGCCTAATAGGTGCCCAAGATAATTTGACAGATAATCTGTAAATTGTGTACCACTCCAAAACCATATACAAGTCTGTATAGAACATACAGTGCCTTGAAAAATTATTCATACCTGACCCTTTTCACATTTTGTCACAACAACAAACTTAAATGTATTTTAATTTACCAACACAAAGTAGCACAATTGAAGCAAATAAAAATTTGAAAAGTGTGTATGCATTTGTATTCAGCCCCTGTACTCTGATACCCTTAAATAAAATCCAGTGCAATCAATTGCCTCCAGAAGTCAACCTAATTAGTTAATAGAGTGTAATTGACCTGTGTGTCAGTATAAATACACCCGTTCTGTGAGGGCCTTACCAGACAGGTTAGGGATAAAATTGTAGGGAAATTAGGTTATGAAAAATATCCCAAGCTTTGAACATCTTAAAGGAGCACTGTTCAATCCATCATCCAAAAAATGGAAAAAGTATGCCACAACTGCAAAACCCACCAAGACATAGTTATCAACCTTGCAGGAAGAGGCCTGGCCAAAAAGCAGCCAAGAGGCCCATGGTCACTCTGGAGAAGCTGCAGAAGTCCACAGCTCAGGTGGGAAAATCTGTCCACAGGACAACTAAGTTTTGCACTCCACAAATCTGGTCTTTATAGAAGAGTGTCAAGAGGAAAGCTAGAAGAAATGCAAAGAACTATGTGTGGCGGAAAAAAGTAACACTGCTCATCACCCTGAACACACCATCCCCACTGTGAAACATGGTGGTGGCATTATGCTGTAGGGATGCTTTTTTCTTCAGCAGGGACAGGAAAGCTTGTAGGTTATAGAATCTAGCGAATGTGTTGAGAGTATCCCAACCTGCAGCTCTGTTCGACAGCCTGTTACCTTATGCCCGTAAGTTTGATGGTTAGCATCTTGAAAAGGAACTTGTGAAAAGTCTTGTGTGTGTATATATATATATATATATATATATATATATATATATATATAATATATAAATATAAATATCTCTTATTAATTTAATGCTTAGGTCCATGTGTCTGACTTTACACCTCAGCCTTAATAAAATCTAATGCAAACAAATAGAAAATTGGAGACTATTATAAGGTCTGCATTAAAGATTGCATAATTTTGTGTCCGTGTTAAATAAATATTTTGTTTAAGAAAACACTCAGGTTACTACTTTACAAAGTTAAATAACAAAAGTTAACAAACTATTCAGGTGCAAGAAGTTTATCTCAATTTCAGGACCTGTAAGCAGTTTTCTGTGCTGAAGTATACTTAAATTTTGGTTGTTTTTGCTGTGGTATTCTTGGTAAAACCACAGGCTAAAGTATATCATGTAAGTATTCTGTTGGCTGCTAATTTTTGTTCACGGTGTTCAGCTGCAACATAATAAATGTTTGATATCTAAAAGTTTTTTGCCTAATTTATGTAACTGATCAAACAAAACAGAGTCAGTGTCAGACAGTAAAATTAAGAACTAAACTACTCAGTTATAAACAACAGAATTTTTAATTCACTGCTTCAGAAACTAAATAGCAGAGAAGGTTGTGGCCAAGGATGCTTATTGTCTTGATCATTATCCTAAGAGATGGTAAGAGAACCTATGGGAGGAAATAACTTCACCAGGAGAGTGGGAAACAATGGGGGAAGAGCAGTAGACCATGTACTGAGCTCTGTGGGACACCAGTGGAAAGTCTTTGTGGTGTGGATGTTACCCCCCGCGTGTTGACATATACAAGCTTACAGATAGGAAGCGTGTTGCATTGCAAATTACCAAGACTGTTGTGGATGGACACGAGTTTTGTGGTTCAGAGTGTAAATTGCAGCCTTAAAGTAAATAAAGCTTAGGACAGATGACAGTCTGGAGCATTTATTTTCTCTGACTGCCAACAGGGCATTTTTGCAGCTCTGAAAAGCGACTAGTTGGGGTCTGGAAGGTTGTTCTGTGAAAGAGTTAATCTTTAACATCTTATTCAACAGTTTTAAAAAAACAGAAGTGAAACCAGTCGAGAAGTCAGAGGGTTGAGTAGTAATGTCATGGAGCTTGTGACAATCTTTTGCGGAACTTTTATGATTTTTCTTGAAGGCAGCATTATATGCTATCTAAAGGCTTAATTATGCAATCATTGTTATTTAGTATTATTTGACTTGAGGTGGTTGGAAGGTTCCCTTTTGCACATTTAGCTGTTTTTTCTTTATTTTGTTAGAAGTGTCAATATTTCCTGGTCTTCTCACTGCTGTGTATAAACCCTGTGAATAAGTTAAAGTTGTGTAAAAAGTCTGATGCACACACTGGTTATAAATGAGTTCTTAGGTATTTTTCACATTTAAATGTATTTCTGTATGTGGAATTGAAAAGCAAGACATTCCTTTTTTTAATTCTTATATTTTATTTTATACATGCAGCCATACACATTTCCATTTACGGACACACAAAATCAATATTTAAGTGACTAGCATAATTTTCCCTTTTATGATGTCAGAGGAATTTCACATAAAATCAGACAGAAAGTCATTGTACATGTTAGAGATTATTGATGATCGTAATTATATAAAGAGATTTACTTAAAGTCCACCTACTGTAAATTTTGATAAACTAGTTAAATTAAAAGGATTAAAACGATTTGCTGCTAATCAACAATTACAGTAAAACTAAAACCGGGACCATGTAGATTCAGCTAGACAATATGGCATATAATGTTCACAAAGAAGGTAAATTTAATATTAATTTGCAGAACACAATGAACAATAGATTTATGATTAGTATAAATTGCTGCCCTCATGTTGTTATCGGACTACATTTTGAAAGAGAATGACTAAAATAAAACAGCATTTTGTAAGACGGTGTTTGTAAGAAAATGTTAATTTTCATATTCATTTCATATTCCACAAGGTTTCATCCAGGTACTGTCATACTGCTAGCAGAAAACATTGCTTCATTAATACTCTGAAATAAACGCATTTAGAAAACAATACACAGTCAACATGTTTGTGTCCTGAACATGTAAAAAATAAGTTTTCAATTTCAACATATTTAACAATTTCCTAATAATAATACTACTACTAATAATAATATTACCCATTTAAGCAGCTGATATGGACACAGTAAAAAAGTTACTTTAAGGACACATGCATGTTTGTCTTTATCTGGCCAGTAATGTGTAATGAGTAATGTGTATTTAGCTCCTTTAACAGCTCATAATCAGCAAAAAAAACCCTACTTCCAATTCTATATTTTGATTTATCAGGGACTATATAAAAAATGTATTTCCCCACTATTTCCAAATAGAACAAAACAGAAACAACAGATCCCAATAAATGTAGGTTACTGAGCCAAATTGAGTGCACCCTTCCTATTTCACATTTATTGTTTAAGAAGTTTGACCACCCCTGGTGTTTACTTATGGTATGTCTACATCATATCAAGAAAAAAAGGACATCAATCTAGAAAAGGTTTATACAGCAATGTCACAGCAATTTAAGTCTAAGATCAGATTGTTTAATAAGATAAAAATTTAAAAATATTAATGTTACTTCCAGATCACCAACGATACAAACTATCACTTTCATGGAAGACTTTTGCTGAAACAGCAAATTAAAAGTACTGAACCCACTTAGATGCGGTGGTGTTATATTGATATACTTATTGATTAACATTTAGAAGAAAAATTACATCAGATCTCCGTTATGTTTTATTGTTTATAGAAGCTTGTTAGGGTGCCAATTTTTATTTTGGCTGTCAATAATAAAAAACTGTAACTGTAGTTAAAAATTTTGTATGCCATTTTCATAAAGCCCTCATCCTGAACAACTTACATTTACATAGTGTGTAGCAGGGCTGAACTACTAATTAAAATCGAATTACAATCGTGATTTAAAAAGGCTAGAATTATCAAATCGCAAAAGGCTGCGATGTGAATGCGATATAAGATATCCTAGAGAAAATGCATGACTGCCCTTTTTAAGTGACCGTCATACCAGCCAATTGAGAGTGCACAGCTTTGTGCGGCCAATCAGCATGGTATAAATCACCATGAAAAAACAGCAAAAAACAGCACCTCTGTAAAATGGTATTGTTTAGGTAATTTGCAAGAGAAACAATGACCACAGGCGGCCGTTTGAGACTGTGTTGCTGACAATCCGTCTAGTATTACCCATAAGTAACAAAAAACATTTTAAGAACTGTTTGCGGCTGTTACAGCATATAAAAAGACGTTACAAAAACAAAACCTGGCGGTTAACTGACGCCAAAAACCCTCTACCTCACTAAAAACATGGTGCCTTTAATACAGTAACAAAAAAAGGGGTTGAAATCCTCAGCCGAGCGCTAGATAGGAGATATAAAACTCCCTCTTGCGCATATTTAAGCTGTATTGCAATCCAACATCTTCACACTGAATATAGGAATAAAATTTAGGAGGACTATTACAATATAAAAACAAACCTGTGGTTAAACCGAACATCCAGACCGTATTTTAGTTTCACTGTGCACTATATTAGTGATGACTTCCAGCTCAAGACCTACTCAGAACTACTGATAGCTAGAATACCTACCTTATTATAAAAAGAGCTTGTTTACAAAAGAAAAGGTCATTTTTTTGGTTTTTATTGGAAGTGATTTGCACTAGAAGAAAAATATATTTTGTTAAATGGATTTTTTTTTTTTAAAATTAATAAACGCTGGAATAATATCTTTTTTAACCAAAATGCATTTAGGCAGCACTGACTTCATAATAGTCAAGAAGCAAGAAGCTACCTATCTATTTGGTAGAAAGGCACACTGCATCTGCTAGACAATCAGCTTCCGTGAAGGGTGTCAATGACTGTCTTCTGGACATCTATCAAGTCAGCAGTCTTCCCCATGATTGTGTAGCCTACTAATCCAGACTGAGAGACCATTTAAAGGCTCAGGAAACCTTTGCAGGTTAGCTGATTAGGGTGTGACACCATGACTTTCCAATATTGAACTTTTTCACAATATTCAAATTTTCTGAGTCACTGAATTTTGGGTTTCTATTATCTGTAAGCTTTAATAATGCAAATTTCAAGAAATAAAGCCTTAAAATAGTTCATTCTCTGTGTAATACATTTATATAATACATGGGTGTTACTTTCTGAAATTAGTGACGGAAAATATTGACCTTTTCATTATATTCAATTTTTTTGAGATGTACCTGTAAATCACAATATCTGTCAGAAAAATCAAAATTAGATATTTTTCCTAAAAGTGTTTGAAGTAACTGTACAGTAAACATTGTAAACAGTGTGTGTATATTGAGACCCATCCCAGAGAACTAAAGAAGGTAGGCTGGAATGTCAGCAGTTCAGAATGAAAGCTTTCATAAACTAAATAAAAAAATAAAGAAAACAGTTAATACGTCCATGTAAAAAGACAATTTGGAGTTACAGTAAACAAAATTTGGCTGTGAAATGATGGATAAACTACAGTAATCAAACCAAACCCTATGTTACAAAACTTCTTATTCAAGTGACATTCAGGTATTTATTGATTAAACATATCAAGTTTCTTAGTAATTACAAAAAATAATAATAAAAGGAGTACAAAAAACTCCAAGGTATTTCCCAATTTATAAACCCTGATTTTGATTTGCCGCTCCACATGGCTACTTTTTCAGAAGACTAGTAAAGTGACTGTAATTTTCGTAAAAATTGCTTTTTATCCCAGGCCAACATCCAGTGACATCATCACAATAAAGCCAAATATAGAGGTCCAGGAAGCCAGCTTTCCATTGCCACTGAAAAAACAAACAAAAACAAAAAAACAATTACGGTCAGACCAAAAATTCTCAGTCAGTCACTTAAAAGAAGGCATAATGGCAGATTTTTCCCTTTGGTCACCTATTGGAGCTTGAAACAACCATGAATGAGAACAAAACTTTCGCTCTTTTTAGACTACTTTCATACAGTCCAATACTCTTCAGTGCAGTTCTTTAAGCAGATGAGATCACAGCAAAGATAAGCAGTCGAAGTGAAATGCTCCTGATCCAAATAAACATTCATGTAGTTTAGTTGCAGTGAACTGACCCGTTTGAAGAAAATGAACTACTGTAATCATGTGGCTTTTAAGTTTTTTTTGTAGATATAAGCAGTTAATTTATCTGTAAAAAAAATAAGCCAAGCAGATAGATCAGCTGTAGTGTTATGTGATCTAGATGTTTGCTCAGAGAAAAAAATAAATAAAAACAGACATAAATGATTAATACAGAAATGCAAAAAAATGTAAACTTGATATTGGCACAATTATCTTTTTGTTTATTTAGCAGCAGCTTAATTTCCACGACTAAGTGATGTTCAAGTTTTTTAAGATTGATTTATCATTTCCCCTTAATGCATTTTCTAATATAATTTTTAGCCTTTTACACCTGTATTTTAAATCAAATCTGAGACATGCAACTAAACCAACGAGCAACAAACCTTACTATAATTTTGTTAGTGTTTAACTAATTACAGTTTGGGAAAAAATGTATTCGATACCCTGCTCATTTTGTATATTTGCCCACTGAAAAAGAAAAGATCAGTCTATAATTTAAATTGCCATTTTTTTCTATCAGTAAAAGACAGAAACATCCATAAAAACACATTACAAAAAATATATAAATTGATTTGGATTTTGATGAGCGAAATAAGTAATAGATCAAGGACAAGATTGTAGACCTACACAAGACTGGAATGGGGTACAAGATTATCACCAAGAAGCCTCGTGAGAAAGTGACAACAGTTGATTATTTAAAATGGAAGAAACAAAAAAAAACCTGATCAATTAACTGATCAAACGATCAAATATTTTTTCCCTCACTGTAAAAGATTTTAAAGGTGTTTATGGTTTGAAGTTTCCATGATATGATTAGAATGATTGAAAAAACAATCTGGAGCTATGAATAATGTAATTTACACATGTAATTTTAGTTACCTGACTTGAGCTTCAGGTATGATGTCATCAACCACAACATAAACCATGGCCCCTGCAGCAAAGGCCAGTGCATAGGGTAGTAACGGCTCAGCCAACACCACGGAAACCGCACCCAGCAACCCTGCCACCGGCTCAACCATCCCACTGAGCTGCCCGTACCTGAAAACATACATGAAAGCACACCTTTATCTGATACCTTATATGCTGTAAATCTTATTTAAAACATTCAAACATACAGAAATAATTTCTTTTTTAGAAAGATAATACAAATATCAAATCCATAAATTTAGCAATTTAAAATATCAGAAGCTTGTATTTCAGCGAATTTTTGCATGGTCAGATTCTCAAATGAATTAAGATGACTGACCGGGGTAAATAAGAATTTGGGATCAGAACAACAATGCTGCAATTGACCTATTTCTGCCACATAAACAACAATTTAAACATTGTAATTCAGCTCCTAAAAGAGATGCTCAGTGGCTAAAGATGGTAAACGAAGTAAATAAGACCTAGACTTTGGTTATGCATCTCTTGCATCTAGCTAAATCAATGATATTACGTGACTGTTTTTTTGTGTAAATACTGGTTACTACACTGAAAAAAATTAACTGATTGAACTAATCACTGAATTCATTGTCTGTGTGCTGAATTCTGGAACTGAATAATCAAGCGTAAAATAACCTTTCCGGGGACTGAAATGCACATATTCTAATTAAAGTGGCTGGTGAGTGTAATGTATATGCACAATATCTGAAATAATTACAGATTTTTTCTTATTATTTGCTGACACAGGGCCTAATTAGTCCAGACATACATGAAACTTGTGTTTCACTGTGCATTCAGTAAATATTTCACTATCGATAAATTTTAAACTATATTTAATGGATAAACTTGTTTTAACACTCTTTATTTAAATTGATCATTAAAGAGTTTTATTTAAAAATAAATACTGAGGGGGTTTTTGTGGGAAATTTCAGTACAAATATAGACTGAACAAGGTTGTGAATAAAAGGAAAACACACTTGTGAATGTAAGAATGTACGAATTTGAACACTTACCAAAAGGCTCGCCATGTGGACACTCCAGAGCCTCTGAGCGGCAAACTCACTGCAAGGCCTTCTGGGAAATTCTGAATGCCTATGCCTATAGCCAGATTTCTAAAAACACAGAAATGTTTACTGGTGAACACTGCATTTAAATATGAAATGAATACTCTGACTAAATTGGACACTAATGGCTTACAGCCAGCTCAACAGTGCGAGGGTGGTCCTGACCTCACTAGGCGCCATATTTGGGTTTGTGTTTGGCTTGCACTTGAAAAAGCTTGAGAAAAGTTACTTTGTTCTACGAAAAACTGCCAAGGCCATTGCGCTAGTTTTTTCAATCTTAAATTCAACCTTTTTTCAAAGCCTTTTCTAGCTCACCATCAGGATCCAACCCCTAAGAAAAAAAGTCCTGTGGAAAGAAGATAAAAAAAGAAAGAGGTGTAGATTGGGTTTTGGGGTAAAGAGGTTTTGTAGAGGTGTAAAATGCAGTGGGAGTTTAGGGTTCGGATAAGGGAGAGAGAGAGACTAACAGATGAGAATAATGCTGCATTCAACTTAGCTCTGAAGTGGAAAGCTGGAACTTGTGATGTCATTTCGACCTTTTTACACACTACACATGGGGGGGGGGACATTAACAGCAACAAACTAGCTATCTATCTGTGATGACTGCTGTATAGTTAGGAAATATCCAATATGTTAATTGATATATAGTGAAAATGTAAAATATATAACAAATGAAGCATTTGAAGCTTAAAACTGATGTTTGGTAACTATTCCTGTTCTAAGATACCATTCAATTTGATGTCACCTGCAGAACCTACTCTTTAGAAGATGGTCCCATTGTTCTAAGTAGGGCTTTTGTAGCTTGTTTTTTTTCTACTTGAAGAAAAAAATGGAGAGTTATCACAATTACCCAATGGCTTCGAAGCATATAATAAATTGGACGTAAAGTTCTGCCAGAAGTCAAATGTTCTAAAATATACTTCCTTTCTCTGTATTTTGTTTGTGATTACCATGTGAAATGTGTCCCTACACTTTTAGGTTAAAAAAATCTATATATGGATTGATATTGTGAGTATCTTGTAAAAAAAAGTGCATTCTTGTTGCCAGTTAAAAAATTCTTCTGGAAAAGGATTTTGATACATCTAAAATAGCCATATATTCTGGATTATGTGGTTTCCAGGTGTTTAATCCCGATCTTTGGCTTTAAATTTGCATGTGAAATTTTCG
Organism: Bagarius yarrelli; assembly: GCA_005784505.1. NCBI lineage: Eukaryota > Metazoa > Chordata > Actinopteri > Siluriformes > Sisoridae > Bagarius > Bagarius yarrelli. The sequence goes on from VCAZ01000002.1 coordinate 873,634, forward strand.
TACAGTGTGAACTGAAAGTTAACAAAAACATTGCTGAAATCACATTGTGTATATGCATGACTTTAGATAGTTTTACAGAATATAGGAAACAACAAACAACATTTTATATATAACCTAGATCAGCATTAGAACAGACGAAAGAGGAACAAACTTAGCTTTTTTTGCTTTCAAACTTAAGATTTTTTTATATGTGGAAGCAAGAGAGAGCAAGAGGAAGAGAGTGCTCAGTGGGGTGAAATGAACTCAGTCACCGAATTCCTTAGTTTACTGAGGTTCACTGAGGAAGAGGAATAAATCACAGAGCCTCAGACTGAACAAGCTTATTTTTATTATTATATTATCTTCAATGATGTTTTCTGCATAAATTTTCCCACTTATGCAAATCTATAATTTACATATACACCTTTTATTTCGGGTGGATCCTACATTAAGCAGAGTGATTTTTACAGTATGAACAAATAAAAGGCACAGTATGCTCAGAAGAGTTTTTCTTATTTATTTTTATTTATTATTCTTATTTATTTAATGGTTTTTTTTCAATGCTCATGAAGTCACACTAAAATGCAAAATTTCAAAAAATTGTCATATAAGTTGTGCCTTGACTTACGAGTTTAATTTGTTTCGTGACAGAGCTCGTAACTCAAATTACCAAATTGTCAAATCCCTATTGTATATAATGCAAATAGAGAATGTAGATTGACCAGAAACATGATTTTTTTTAACTCAATATCCTTTTTTACCCCAATATCAGTGGTTCTCAAGCTATTTTGAACAACACCTTCCTAAGTCAAATGGAACCCCCCATGCCCCAGCCCACATTCCATGCACAAACTGAACGTATACTTTTGTAAAGGCCATTATTTAAACATACCCACATTTTTTTGACTGACACTTTTTGCACTATTAGAAGAAAAAAAATATTGTTTAAGAACAAAGAAATCAACAAAATTAACAAAAGATTAGCATAAAATATTGTACAAGTATCATAGAAGTCTTCAGTTTGTAAGCAGATTAGTTAAAGCCCTGTGCCTGTTGATTTGCTATTTTTTTATAGAAGGTAATAAAGGTAAAGGGAATAAGTCATATTGAAGATAATCAGGGTATAATACTGAATTATTTCTATAGACATTAATTAATTCATGGGGAAAAAATAGAAAAAAATGGCAGGCAAACTTCTACACAGAATGGTAAACACACTGTGTTTTTCAGCGCGAACCATTAGTGTCAAACTAGGGCAGTGCAATTTTTTTTTATGTTTTTATAATCAACATCGCAATGCACCACAGTTCAGAACACATGCAATTTTTAAATGTATTTTTAAATAGAGCTATATCAGTCATCTTTTTTCAGGTTGCAATATAAATTAAATAAAAACTAAATTGCAACGTCAGGTTTTTTTAATTTTTCATGCTGCTCTAGTTCACCTGCCTAGATACCACCAAATTTTCAACGCAAAATTTTGACCTAAGGCCTAATGACTCACTCTAAGTCTACACGCAGTGAGGGAGCCGATAGTATTGCTGAAGGTCTGCACAGGTTCTCCATTTCAGCCAGTGAACTGAACTGCTCCTGTCTACAACTGATACTGCAGATCCCATGTCCTGCTCCTTCTAAGGCTGCTGGTGCAGATCCCATGTTGCTGCTCTTGTCTAAACTGATGATGCTTATCCCCATGATTCTGCTCCATTCTAAGACCTTTTGTTGCAGATGTATGTGCTGCTCCTGTCTGAGACTGATGATGCAGATTCCTATGTCCCGCCGCTGTCCACAACTTATGGATGCAGATACCCTGTCCTGGCTTCTGTCTGACTGAGGGCAGCAGATCCCATGTTCTGCTCCTTTCTAAGGCTGCGAGCACAAGACAGTGAGCAAGCACGAGAGCACAGCGAGCGACTAACTAACAAAACTGCAGCTTACAGTACGTAAAAAAATGGCAAACATTCAGCTTGTTTAGTGTAGAGTGTAGGATGTTCAGACAGTCTTCTATCGTTAGCGATAACTTTATTTGTGATAGGTGTTTGCTAGTTAGCACTCTGACAGAGAGGAGTGCATCCAGACTTTAGAGAAGGCTAAAGCTAAGGCTAGCCCACCGGAGCATGCAACTGCGCTTCACGTGCCCAAAGATTTGCCTTCTCAGTAAGCACCCATGAGAAACCTGAAGGTACTCTGGGTATTGGAGACTCTTGTAGCGATGCACGTGAAATTAGCTACGCCTCTAGGGGCACCAGCGACAGTGTTAGGGTATCCCCAGGAGCCAGAGCATCAGACAAAGCAGTTAATCTTAGGGCTGTAGGCCAGCATAGGTTTTCGAAGATAGTTATTCATGGTGCTAACGATATACGCCTTTTGACAGTTAGAGACTAGTAAGGCTATTCATAGAGTGTTTAAATAGCGAAGGCGATGTCAAAAGATGCTCTGGCCCCATTCCAATGCGATGTGGTGACATAGCTTAAAGCAGGTATGGTTATGAACCGCTGGATGTCCAGGTGGTGCTCTGAAAACAAGTGGGATTTATTGATAATTAGAGAAACTTTGAGGGCAAAGCTGGCCTGTTAGGACGGGACGGTTGTCCATCCCACTCGGTAAGAAGCCACTCTCTCCTTACTTGCAACATAGCTCATAGTCTTAAAATAGGTTTAGTTAACCGTTGACCACCCAGAGCCCAGGCCAAGCAGCAGACCAACAGGCTAATCCGACCGTCTGCTAGCTGCACAGTGTCTTCACTTAGGGTATATAACATTGGAACTGTGTCTGTTCCCCGAGCTAAACAAAATAAATTTAGAAAAAACCCAAAAAATTGCTTCAGTAATTTAATTAATATAGATACCTGTAATTCAGAACATACTGAACACACAGCCTGCACCTCTGATCTGAAGCTAGGCTTGTTAAACATTAAATCTCTTACCTCTAAAGCGCTTGTGGTTAATGAAATGATCACAGATCATGTGTTTGACATTCTGTGTTTAACAGAAACCTGGACTAAACCGAATAAGTATATAGCATTAAAAGAAGCTATGCCTCCAGCAGAAGGACACAAATATCAGCCTCGTCCAACTTTTGGAAGATGAGGCGTCGCAGTTATTCATAATAATGATTTGACTATCGTATAAAAACATTGACAAAATTTTAATTCATCTGAAGCTATCTACAGTAACCTTACATGTGTAGCCACAAACAATAGGCAGAGTCAGTAGTTTTTGTTAATTATTATTTACAGACTGCCAAGACCGTACTCCAGATTTCTTAGCGAATTTTCAGCTTTCCTATCAAACCTGGTTGTCTGTTGATAAATCTGTTGATAAATCGTTAATTGCTGAAGACTTAAATATTCATATAGAAAATACAGACGACCCGCTGAGAACAGCATTGTGTCCGTACTCGACTCAGCGGGAGTAAATCAATTTGTAATACGACTCACTCATAAAGCAGAAACCTGGACTAAACCGAATAAGTATGTAGCATTATAAGGAGTTATTAGATTTAACATTATCTTTCGGAATAAGTAATATAGTAACAATTTCTCAGTGCGAAATTATTTCTGATCATCTTATATCATTTAAAATGTGTTATACTAATAATGAACACACAGCACTGCGCTACCGCTTTAAACGTACACTCACATTAACTACTGCTTAGAGATTGATCAGCTATCTTCCAGAATTATCCTCTACGATTCACCGTCTGATCCAATCGAACTTGAGCAGGTGACTGAATATTTAGATGCCGCATTCTGTTATACCTTAGATAACCTAGCTCCAGTTAAAAAAAATAATTAAAGATAAGAAACTCGCTCCCTCTTATAATAATCACACACGCTCTTTAAAACAGAGCGCTTGTAAACTAAAACACAAATGGTGCAGACTAAATTGTCAGTATTTCAGGCAGCATGGAAAGAGAGCATCATGACATATAAAAAGCTTTTAGTGTTACTAGATCAACGCATCTCTTCAACCTTATTGAAAATAATAAAATTATCCTAGATTTTTATTTGACAGTGTAGCAAAATTAACTAGGAATAAGACGACCTCAGAAACCTGCACTATAACTGTGTGCAGCAGTGAGGACTTCATGGACTTTTTTAATAGCAAAATTGCAAACATTAGGCAGAAAATTCAGGCTTTGAAACCAGACCATTTGAATGATTCTGATGATAAACTAACCACATCAGATTAGACCTTAGAAAATTTCACTTCTCTGGAAGAGAACGACCAAAATCATCAACCTGTTTAATATACTATACTAACACACTTTCTAAAGCAGATAGTACCAGCAGTATCAAAAACCCCTGTGGAAAATAGTTAACTCTTCTCTCAGCAGTGGGTATGTTCCGAAATATTTTAAATTAGCAGTTATTAAACCTCTAATTAAAAAACCTGACCTCGACCCCAGTGAGCTGTCGAACTACAGGCCGATGTTAAACCTTCTGTTTATCTTCAAAATCCTAGACAAGGTAGTAGCGCAGAAGTAATGTTTTTATTTACACAGGAATAACATACACAAACTGTATGAATCAGAATTTAGGCCTCATCACAGCACAGAGACAGCACTTGCAAAGTAGTAAATGACCTCTTACTGGCATCCGATCAGGGTTATGTCTCGTTGCTTACGTTGCTCGACCTCGTTGCGGCTTTCGACACTATTGATCATAATATTTTTCTTCACAAATTAGAAAGTTATTTAATTCCCTACTAAAACAGCCCTTGCTTGGCTCAAGTCCTATTTAACCGCTCACTATCAGTTTGTAGATTTAAATGGTGGTTATTCTGCGTGCTCTTATGGAAAGTATGGTGTTCCACAGGTCTCAGTTTTAGGCCCACTACTGTTCTCTCTAAACATGCTTCCTCTGGGCAACATACTTCGTAAGCATGATATTAGTTTTCACTGTTTGCTGATGGCACACAGTTATACGTCTCATCTAGGCCAAATGCAAAAGGCCAGTTTAATAAAGTTAAGCAATGTGTGAAGGAAATAAGAGACTGGATGTTAAGCAAATTCCTTTTGCTTAACCCTGATAAGACAGAGGTTCTGGTTCTAGGACCGCAGGTAGCTAAAAGTAAGCTTCCTGATCACACAGTATTTCTGTTTCATCAAGTGCAACAGTAAAAGATCTTGGTGTGATTATTGACTCCAGTCTCTCATTTAAAGCCCTTGTAGATAATATTATAAAGACATCATTCTTTCATCTCAAAAATATCACTAAGATAAGAAATATATCATCACTAAATGATGCAAAAAAATCTGTTTATGCTTTTATCACATCCAGGCTAGAATATTGTAACGCTTCACTGTCTGGATGTTCAACTAGGTGCATAAATAAACTTCAGTTAGTCCAGAACGCAGCATTTACATTTACAGCATTTGGCAGACGCCCTTATCCAGAGCAACTTACATTTATCTCATTTATACAAAAAAAATTTAAAAAATTGAGGGTTAAGGGCCTTGCTCAGGGGCCCAGCAGTGGTGGCTCAGCCACCACTTTCCCCAGCAAGCGTCCTCACTAAAACTAGAAAATATGAACACATCACCCATCTTATCCACACTGCATTGGCTCCCAGTGAAATATCGCATTGATTTTAAAATACTACTTTTAACTTATAAAGCTCTAAATGGTCTTGCGCCACAGTACCTGAGTGAACTGCTAGTGTCTTACATTCTGCCAACGCCTACTTCGATCAAAGGAAGCAGGCTGCCTGTCAGTACTGCGCATTATGAAAACTACAGCAGAGGGCAGAGCCTTTTCTTACAGAGTCCCAAATTATGGAACAGCCTCTGTATGAATGTTCGAGAATCAGACACAGTCTCAGTTTTTAAGTCTAGGCTAGAAACTTTATTTCTAAATGTAGTCAAGCATTTTGTATAGATTCTGCATAGATAAAGAAGTAGATCTGTGGGGACTCATGGATGTTAGGTATTATGCTGATCTGGTATGTTTGGACGTTGTGTCTTCCCCACTCTTACTGATCTTGGTGTTGATGAGGAGTGGCTGGTTGCTTAAAATATCAGGGAGCCCTCATATCTGGGTTTCCCTTTGGTTTTTAGGTACGCTGTCCTAGTTAGTCTTGCCGGAGTCCATGCTTGCACTTTACATTAAATACACAATCACTCTATACACTGTGATTACAATATTACTTAACTGTTTTCCTTCTTTTTTGTCCTTCTTCCTTCCCTCTTTCTCTCTCTCTCTCACTGTCGAGCAACATAAGCCACAACTGAGCTGCCATCTCTACTCCAGACCTGTCAGACCCATCCCATCCCACCTCCAGTTCATGATCACATCACCAGGGTGATTGAGGATGTTTCCACACTGCCATAAGACATTTCAGCTGTTCTTCGAGGACTTATGAATTAAGTTGCTTAAATTTTCAGCCAAATAAGAATGGGTTCTTTGTTGGTTCCTGTGGTTCCTCCATTAAGAGATTTTTTTATGCTGATTTCCTGCTTCTGTGTGAGACTGATGGTGCAGATCTCATGTCCTGTTCCTGCCTAAGAATGATAGTGCAGATCTTACAGCCTGTTCTCTCTAAGACAGATTCTTTACAGAATGCCTTTTGGTTATCTATCAACATAGGTGCAATCTCTTCTGCGGGTCTCCTGCTCACACATCAGTCCACCTCCAGTGTCCTGTAACATGCCACCAAGAATGCCTACTATGTCTTGTTCCCACAAAAGGCAAGCAGTGTGGGTTTCCAAGTCCTGCTTCTAAGTGATTCTCACATTGGTGAGACCACCAATGTAGCGTTACACTTCCATTCTGGCTAGAATGCTACAAGCTCTGACAGGATTGTCTTCTGACAGCCTGCTTTTTAATATTGTGGCCAATTCCTGTTCTCTGGCTTTTCTGCAAAAAAATCTACTTAAAGGACAAGACCTGCTCTGGGACCATGCATTTTTTTCTTCACATTTTCCACATAGGCCCAGACTAAAAGGGGAGGTGTTTAAAAGCTCTTTTTTGTGTGTGTGTGTGTGTGTGTGTGTGTGTGTATATATATAAAAGAGAGAGAGAGAGAGAATCCTGTTTTTAAATTTGTTTGCCTGGTTTTATAAAAAAATCTACTACAACAGAATCCATCTTGGCCATTATAGATGACATGAAACAAGTTTAAACTTATTACTGGATCAATAACCTTCACATTTTTAATCAAATCAAATGTGCTGAGGATCCTATTAGATTTTGTATGATAAAAAGGAAATTACATCGAATTACAGCAGGGAACAATGAAAACAGTGAAGAAACTGCAATAAAAAAGGATGACAAGCACATCAAGTTTACTAAACATCGATGGAACCAGGCCTAAACAAAAATTAAGAAGACAGTGAGAGATGAGAGAGAGAAAAAAAGAGAAGGAGAGAGAAGAGCGACAGAGAAGAGCGACAGAGAGAGAGATACAAAGAACGAGACAGAGAGAGGAGAGACAGAGAGGGAATTAAAATAAAGAGCATATACAAAAGAGAGGAGAGACAGCAGGAGCAGAAAAGAGGGAGCGGATGATGTATGTGGTTGGGGAGTTTTGAACAACGTAACATTGAAAATAGCAGAATAATAGAATATCATTAACATAAACAGACATTAGCCTCTTTTACAGCATTTGGCGGACACCCTTAACCAGAGCAAATTACATTTATCTTTTTTTTTTTTTAATACAACTAACAATTGGGGTTAAGAGCCCAACAGTGGCAGCTTGGTGGAGCTGGGAATCGAACCCACAATCTTTGGGTTGGTAGACCAAAACCTTAACCATAAGCCACCACTTTCCTCTTTATACACCTACAATAAATAATCATAATACTCTGTAAATAAGTGCTTAATGTATGACAGTTAGGAGGAGGAAAAAGAGCACTATAACTAAAAAAGATAAAAAGCTTTAATAATGGTGTTGCATCATTACTAACTAGGGAATCTTGTGACTAGTTTTATTTAGTTCATTCTAGAAAGCTTTGATTGTGTTTGTGCGTATGAGTTTTTGTACAAATACTGCCTCAAGTTTAATACACAGCTGAAAACCATATTTTAATACTGTCACAAGCTCAAAAGTTGTTTTATAGACAAACCTGACAAACCTAACACATTTTTTTAAATACATGTCCGAAAGCTTTAGGCACGACCAGGTAATTCTTTGGTGAACAAATAAAAGATGTTTTTAAAACATGAACTAAATAGTTGGTTCTGCTTTTGTCCTATAAACACATAAGCAAATAGCTAAACAATGTTTCCTAAAAGAAAGCTTAACACTATGGACTGTTAAGCCATTTATAATTTTTATTGATTAATTATAAAACTTATCTGGGGTGCATTAAAATAATTTTTTGATTTGATTCCATCTTAAAACAATTTGTGTGAAATAGTATTGTTTACTATGGATCTTTGTAAGAAAAATAGGAAAGGAAAAAACCTAAAGCTTTGTAAAAAAAAAAAAATGTATACTGCAAATCCTGGAAACACTGTTCCTAAAGATGTTACCTCTGCTCAACGCTATTGATAAGGACTCAAGACTCTTTCCTGCACACCTACAATATAGTGCAGCATACATGCATATAATGCACACCACCTGCACTTTACAGGAACTTATGGAACTTTCCTTGCACACATATGATCATTGTACATTAGCACCCGCACTTTATATGGACACTTTTATTATATTTTACTATTTACCTGCAGACTGTCCAGTGCTAATGTATAAGTATAGGTATGCCCACAATTCCCATAATATATATATTAAATATTTTATATTATATATATGTAAATATATATTTTTTATATATCTATAATATAATATTTAAATATATATATAAAAATAAGTTTTATTGAGCTTCATGGAGACTCAGACACAGGGTTTATGAGAGTGTTTTGTCTGACACTTGGAAAGGAAATTGTTGGTTTCTTTATTGGCAGTTATTTTGGTTAAACTTCAAACATATACATATTTACAATACAGACATCTTTAACAGCATTTGCATAAAAGATTAGGGTGTCTAAGACTTTCAACCAGTATCATAAAAATGGTATTATAAGCAGTGAATCATCAGCTTTTCTTGGCTTCCCTTTAATGGCTGCCTCTGTTGTTGATGAGATGTTGCTTCCAACTCTACTGCTATGGTGATGAGACAGAACCTCAATTAAAAAACATGTTTAAAACACATGCTTAGCACACACCTGACCACACTAGTTTAAAATCAAGCTATCCAAGATGAAGAACCAGCTAAGTCAGTGGTTCTTACCCGATTTTGCACAAACGCCCCCGAGTAAAACCCCTTATTTCCTCTTATGCCCCAGCCCACATCCAGTGCACTAAAACGTCTTTCATAAAGGCTACCATTTAATCAGACCACTAATATTTTTTTTTAAGAACAAATAAATTAACAAACTTAATTTACAGAAGATTAAAATAAAATACTAAAGCAAAATAAAATTATGAGGCAAAAGTAGGTCACCAAAAATGAAAACGGTATAAATCCTTACTAAGTATGCATATTTACCTCACCAAAGATCTAATGCCTACAAATCAGTTAAAACAAAAAATATATGTTGATGCCTTAAAACACACATCTGTCTCTTCAAAACATATATCGGTGTCTTAAAACACACACTGGGATTCTGATAGCAGCTGACAAGTCCACAAAGCCTCAGATCTTTATTGGACTGCAAAATTTTTCATTGACCTCAGTCCAACAGAAGGGAAATCTTAATGCAACCGCATATATAGGCAGTGTACTTCCAAGTTTGTGGCAGTGGTCTGAGAGAGACACAGTTACAAGTGTACAGGTAAGGATTCCACAAACCGTTGTCCTTATATATCAGGTGTTGGTTGTAGAAATAAACATAAGGGGGTATTTTTGTACTTTTGTTGCAACATGTTGATAGCAAGCCAATGTTCTGCACAGAGACTTAGGAATGTTATACTATTCAAAGTATAGTATAATACTGAATATGTATCAGATGCTATTGCTGTTAAAGGTTTTCCAAATCTATGAAACTATTTGGATAGTGGATAGTGTGTGTGAGGCTGGAAAAGGCATTAGCCGTGAGTGCAGCTGTGTGTGAACTCTTAGCTGTAGCAAAAACCATATGCTCAGCACCTTCAAAAGATTCTTTACATGGGAGGAACCAGAGTCAAAAAAATAACATGCTGCTTTGGAGAAGTTTAAAGCATCTGGTTTTAACAGTGCAAGTGTGTGTGGGTATGGGGAATGTGAAAACTGCCTTTGACCATGAGAACAAGCAAAGACAGAAGAGAAAGACATACAACTGTTTTTACCTCTGGAAACAAGTGGACTTTTGTTTTATACAGACTTTCCCAAGTTCGTTTGAATAAAGAAAGTGTGTGTGTATGTGAGAGAGAGAGAGAAAGACACAATTGGCTACTTGTGTAGTGTAACCCTGTCTAATCATTTGCCCTCCCATTCTCCTGAGGTCAGATACAGACGCAAGATTGTAGTGCTTCGAGTTGTAGCCTGCGTGGTAATAAGCTTAATAAACAAACAAGGTAAACATTAATTTATTTGTAGCGTTTTTTTATTTCTAAAATATTATAAAGTTCTCATAGGCTTAGCAAATTAATGTTACAGAACTCCACTGGCAGTTTTTCTAAGGCTTTTCTAATGTTTATATTGATATTGGAATTATATTGTATCGACTGAAATTAAGAACTATATCGTGATATAAAATTTGGCCATATCTATGTGGAAAATATTTTTTTATTCCAAAATGCAGCTTAGCGTTTCACATGACAAATTATCCCAAATCCTATAAAACAATATTTAACTTTCATTATTCTATTTATAGAAGGCATTTTATCCTGATCAGAATCAAACTGAGATAAGCAATAGAGATATAGCAATAATACTCTCCTCATCGCCACGATGTTGACGTGAGTAAGGCACCTCAAAATCTATTTGGGAGGTTATTAAACTTCAATAGAAATACGTCTATTTTTCAACCAACAAAGAGTCCTTGTTCTTTAATAACCATAAAATCATAGATTTATTTCAGTCAGCGATGTTACTTTAGCATACATTTTTTAACCATTTGTTAAACATACCTCAATATGTTTTGTAAATACACACATACAAAATCTTTCGATACACCTGAATGTTCATGTCTTTGACCATCTTACACCACCACACTAGCAGTGCATTTCTATTACTCAGTTCCTGACCATTGGATGGCAGCATCACACTGAGTGTAAACACAGTACTGTATGTTAAGTCTTTTCCTAAAAGATCAGTATGGACTCACATATCACACTTCATATTACAAAGTTACAGTTGAATTTGTTTTTTATGCTTGCCCATAAATACTTACATACTATAGAGAATGCATTATGTATTAAAGACAGCTATTATCTCAACTGATTCACTAGAGGAGTCTGAATTAGCTCAAATTTGTACTCTATACAAAGTAGACTTTAATGATTCAATTTATAAACTTGACTGCAATCAGCTTATCTGATTTTAACTGGTAGACATTATTCCATCACAGTGCAGAAAAAAATTACACAGATATGGTAAGCACATAATAAATACGTTTTCTCTGGTTTAAGGCAAAAACATTTGCCTTCAAATTTTCATTTGCCTTACAGTCTATTTAACCACATCACTAAAATCTTACAGGAATACACATAATGTGAAACTTTCGATGTTTTGTTTCACTCTTGACCTGTGACAAAGTGTTTTACACTGACCAAAAAAATACAGATGGTCAAGTTTATAATGCTGCTACAATAAAATGTAAAATTGTTGTATGTAGAAGCAGCTTGTTATTGATCAGATCCATAGCAACTGGACTCCAAAATCTTCCATGATGGACACTTTAGCACAGGTCTAAACCTCTTGAAAATTTGAAGCAAGCTGCCTCCCCTTTGATTCACCTGTGTCCTGGGTTTTACACTGAGCTCAAGTCTTTATAAAACATTACATGTCTACATGGGTTCCCTCTGGGATCTCAACATTGGATGGCAGAGAAACTACACCAGCAATACATCAGATATGAGAAACTTACTCATCTGAATGGGCATTAATAATATTATAAGGAATATGTAAAAGAAGAAGCTAGGGACTTGCCTGGCACTCTCAAATGTAGCAGAAGAGGTTTTTCCAGCAGCTCCAAAACCCACTCCCACAGCCAAGCCCTCTAAACGAAAAAACAAACAGACACATACAAACCTGTCAGTATACAGTGTGCAAATAAAATTTAAGTAAGTTTAGGGAATAGAGACCTCATGGCTCTGTGCAGAAAACTTTTTTTTTTTTCTTTTTAAGAAGGTCATCATATAGCTCTGGATAATTTTTTTGGGGTCTCTTAGTTACTTGTTAAAACCCTTAAAAGGGGGTAAAACCCTGTCTGGTGTTTATTCGTTGTTAATATTATTTTGTTTTCTTTTAAATACTGTTTGTTTATACATTTGTATAAAAAGAGGTATAAAACCAGTCAAAAAATTAAATTTTTAATGCGATTTTTAAAAAGCACAACCCAAATTTTGGAAAACCTAAATCAAATGAAAAAGAAAAGTCTTTTTAATCACATGAGCCAATAATTTATTTACAATAGAATATAGATAACAAATGTCTACTCAGTTTAAACATTTATGTTGTCGATGTTTTTACCTTTTTATGCCAAAATTAGCTTATTTTAAATTTGATGCCTGCTAAAGGTGTCAAAATAGTTGTGACATGGCATGTTTACCATGGTGTAGCATCTTATCTTCTTTTTTAAATTAGTTTAAAGATGTCTGGGCATCAAGTTTCTGACAATTTGGGGTTGGAATTCATAGTGTTCATAGAATTTATAGAATTCACGGCATACGTAATTTTAAACAAGCTGGATTCGTCTGACCATAGAACACTTTTCCACTTTGAATCAGATAATTTCAAATAAGCCTTGGCCCACAGGACACGCCGGCTCTTCAAATATAGCACCCTCTTTGCATGATAGAGCTTTAATTGGTATCTGCAAATAGCATGGCGGATTGTGTTTACTGACCGTGGTTTCCTGTCAATCACAGAATCATGCTGATGAGTGATGCAGTGTCGCCTGAGGGCCCGAAGACCAAGGGTATCCAACAAAGTTTTTTGGCCTTGTCCCTTACACACAGAGATTTTACTAGTTTCTCTGGAATTTTGATGAGGTTATGCACTGTAAATAACTAGATTTAGACATTTAGGAACGATGTTTCTTTCTTTGCACAGATCGGAGAGCTTTTGCCCATTTTTACTTCTGAGAGACTCTGCCTCTTTTATAGCTAATGATGTTACAAACCTGATGTCAATAGTTAATTGTTAAATGTTCTCCCAGCTCAATCCTTTTAAAATGTATTGCTTTTTCAGCCATTTGTTGCCTCTTGTTGCCAACTTTTTTGAAACCCGTAGAAGGCATCAAATTAGAAATGAGTTTATTTAGTGGGTAAAAGTGTCAAATTATTTTAGTTTAAACAATCTATTGAATTAAACATTACATAAATAAAACATTGAATAAGGTAATTTAAGAGTCTCAGTTAGTTTTCATTCGTTTTCATTTTATTTAACTTTTAAAAAAGACCAAACTTTCCTGGAATTTGGGTTGTAATAACTGAAAATTTGAACAAATTCTATAGAAACTGGATGACACTTGCTAAAATAGCTGGATTATTTCTATTTTTTTAACTACTGAATAACATTACTCGAATGTGATACACAATAATATGTAGACAGGATTTTGCAAAATATTTACAAATGTAAATACTAAAACCTTTTTTTAAAACATGTCAGACATGTTTCAATAGCAAATTTGTTCTTAGTCAGTTTATTAAAAACAAATTTGCTAATTTGCTAATGAAAGAGATCAGATACACGTATGCCCAATAACTATTATATTCAACTTTAAAGACTACAAAAATAATGCCCCCCATGCTGACTTTATAAAATGTAGGTACATGTTTCAAAGTAAAGTCGATTAAATAAATGGAGTATGAGGATTTTTAAGATGGTGAGTCTCCCACTAACATAAAGAGCTGAGAACACAGGAGATGAGTGTCAGACAAAGGTAATAAGATAATAATAGTCTTAAATTCTACTCACAAACACATCTGTACCCACGTCTTATTTAATAGTACATTTTTAACAGAGGATTTAACAGAATTATTTAGAAGTGGTGATCTGCACTGAGACTGATAAACCTACAACTTGCTACTTGTTGGTGGACAAAATTACCTAATGAAAACTGGCATGTAGACTACTTTATAGAGATTGACCAATTCTTACATTTTTAACTAGGTGTGTCTAATTTTTAATTTTTACTTCTTTTATTTTAAAATTCAAATAAACATGTGAAGTGAACTTTTGCTTGTGTATATACACAAACACTGTGTGTTGTATTGCACTAGTATTATAATTAAAAATGACTGACCTTTTTGTAAGAAGAATTAAACGAACTGTCTTTTTACACCACTAACCTAACAGCTGGCCGGTTACTTTTCCATTATCACTAAACATTAAAATGTGGACCTAACACATGTTAATATTGATAAAAGTCCTGACTTGCCCTGGAGCTGCAGCAGAAGAAGCCTTGTAAGCAAACAGTACATGCCTGTTTTACCCTTTTTATTACATTATACACCTGTTTACAAGTTTACTGTAAATGTGATGTCCAAATGCAAAAGCAAGGGAATGTAGAAAGACAAGCTGATTCAATCATAAATATCTATAAAGAAAGATTTAGATAAAGTTTAAAAAGAATCAATAATTTAATGTTGTTTATATGCATATTCATATACTCTCACATCAAAGTAACCTAAAGTTAACCCTGCAGTTCTGTTTAATTTTAATTCGATTTTAAAGAATTATAAATCATAAATACAACACTGTGCAAATGTTTTTAACACCTTCATTTTTAAAATAATTTCATCTTGTTGGCTTCTTTCCCTGAAAGAATAGTTTAGGTGGTCTGTTTGTACTGCGGTGTACAGAGTCAAGACGAAGTGGGGTAACTGCTCACTACACACTCTGACAGGCAGCGCCACAGCTGCATAAAGCCTGCTAGAGAAGTTGTCTGTGAAACAGAAAATTAGGGACATGGCAACCATTATCTTCTCATGTGGCAAGCTGGATGTGTTGAGTGTGCTTGTGGACACATGACTATCACAACACTGCATTATATAGAAATTCTTTGTGCAGCAATACGATTTCTTTAGTCTGAAAAAGCCCCTGTGCACAAAGCAAGCTCAATAACAACAAATAGGGACTAAAATAGACAAATGTTCATAAACCTCTGAACATGTAGGTAATTTGCAGCCAATTTTCAACAGACATCCCTAGAGCGTCCTATAACTGGTGCTGGAAATTCCAGCCCTTCTGTATGTGAAAGGCACCCAGAAAATGAGGACATTAAAAGACAACTGAAGCAGGTTGCGGGGGGGGGGGGGGGGGGGGGGGGGGGGGGGGGATCTGTTCAAAGCATAAACTTTAAAATATGACTTTTTTTGCAAAACAGCTTCAAACATTGCTATTATACTATTACTATTATACTATTAACTATTACCACCTTACTATAACATTTTATACTGCAGGTTCCAAAGGGCAACATTTTAAAGGGTAAAGTAGAAAGTCACTAAATAAAACATATTATTAACCCTCAGTGTTTTTCCAGCCACATGCCAAATAAAGTGACAAAAGCTCAAAAAAATATATAGCCTCATTATAAACTCTGATATCGTTCTGATATTATATAAACCATATGATAATTTATATGATGATGCTTTATGTCATTTATTTAACATTTTTGAAAGAATCTTCAGCATTAGTGTTGTAAAAGTCAAAGGTAAAGTTTTTCTTTCATGGAAACTTCTTTATAAGTGGAATGTTAACAATAACACTTTCTTACACACATTGTATTTCTCTGTGTTCTATATAGAACGGAGCATGATTGTTTATGGGTGATATAATGCGATAACAGTAACTAGTCAACAAATGTTGTTGGTGAAAAAATAATAAAACATTTTGACAAATAATCTCTTCTGTGTTAACATTATTGTTGCTTCCACATCACACCATTCTAACATTGTTAATTTGATCATTTGTATTTTTAAAAATATATTGATTTAAATTACATTCATTGTGTTTTAGGTTAAGTGTTCGAAAATGCAATCTTACTTTTAGGCTCTGTAACTAATCCACATGGCTCAGCAGTTAATTACTGTTGCAGACAAGTGGGCTATTAAAATGCATAGAAGTCAAAGCAGGGATAAGTTAAAGCTGGAGAAGTAGTTTTAAGATTTTGTTTTAAGTGATTGATTACTGGTCTTCTCATGCTCAAAAGCGAAACCCCTGAATATAACTGGAACAACACTGTTTAAGTAATTAAACCAAACATTTCAATAAATGTAATATTAACTGTAGCAAAAATGTTTCTTTTGACTGGTTTATTATACAATATATGATATGATATATAACATTATTATTATTTTGCCACAGAAAACTACATGCACATTTTAATTACACTAAAATAATATTCTTAAAACTCCCTTTAAAGTAGGCTTCTTTCCCCCAGGCTGTCAGACAGATAAACAGTAAGGACTAAATTAAATCTATTTTTTTATCAAACTAAGCAGCCAAGGGCTTAGGGGCCTTGCTAAGGGGCCCAGCAGTGACAGCTTAATGGTGCAGAAAATTAAACCCATGATCCTACTATTAGCAGCCCAACATTTTAATCAATAAGCACTTACTTTCCTTGGCACCCTTTACCGAAGCAAATCGCTTGCTGTCTCTATAAAGACAAGCAACATCAGAACAAAAATAAACCTGTGTGCTCATGCTCGCCGCTTTTAATGTGACAGAGCTTCAGTGTGACACACAAAAAAATTATTTTTAAACAATTTAATGATGTAGAATTAGAAAAATGACTAGCAGTGATAGACATAAAATAATTAATGCCTATTATAATATTAATTAATATTTATAAACATATATTTTTCTTTAGTTAACAAAATTTTGGTTCTGATTTTCAGCTAGAACTAAAAGTTTACATTAACGAAAAATAATGACATTTGACAATGTCATGGACTAATTTAAATATGCACATCTGCATAAGGATGTGATCATAATATGTCACCATAACGCAATAATTATGTTAACAAATATATTAGTTTAAAAAAGCTGCATTTTCTGTACTTTTGTGGCAGGTTGGGTGTGTGTGTGTGTGTGCGTTCATGAATGGGGCAAATTGGTGTTAAATGGGGGGGGGGCTGGCCAAATCTACAATCTCACCTAGGGCACCACCAGATTCAGAAAAAACTGGAAAAATCTGTCTGTGTAAAGGACAAGGCCGAAGAGGGTACTTTTCAATCATTAAAACAAGATCTGTTAAAAATATTTGAAAATAAAATATGAAAAAAAATAATGGCTTTGGACACCAAATGTACTTCATGAATCACACGAAAGGCATGCTTAATTTTTTTTTATCCATATTTTAAAAAGGTAACTGATAGACAGGCATTCTGTCCACATCACTCTAATTCATATTTAGAGCAACGTGCACACTGTTTATGCTGCCTGAATGTTTAATACAAGAGTAGTAAAGCAAACAGATACGCCTTGGTAACATCAAATGTCAGGTGCTTCATATGAAAAGCTGGAGATTGTTATTGAACTTCACACCCACAGATGCACACAACTTTTCCTCTCACCAATCTGGTTTAAATATTCTAATGTTGAATGAAAATTCACAATACATATACTTTTTATGTCATCATATAAACATTTAAAAATTCAATGAAAAAAGAAAGTAGGAAAGGCAAAATAAAGACAAAGAAAACTTACCAGGAATGTTATGTATGGTTATAGCCAGGATTAACAACACTATCCGCCTCCAGCTGCTGCCTGATGGGCAAATGACCTCCTGTGGCTTAGAACCTGCTTCCTTCTTGTCTGCTGATTGACTAGCTTTTCTTCTATAGTGAACATCACCATTCTCTATTTTATCTGTAAGACAAATATCAATCTCACATCAGTGTTATTGTTGGAATTCTAAATTAGAATAAAATCAGTATTAATGTGAAATTTAACTAAAACGTTAATAAATTAAGGTTGAAAATGTCATTATTGTGCGTTAAGGTGATTGAGTAAACTAATTTCAATTGCGCTTCTTAACAGAAATAGGCAAAAAAAATCAATTGTGGTTATAAAAAAATAAATAAATAAATAAAAAATTAAATGTCTCTTTAGCCTGAATTGAACAAACTCTGAAAAGTAGCTAACAGTAAATAACTACGAAGAATAACATTCAGCTGTCCTCTACCTCCACCTGTTTAATAGTATAACTGTATTGTTCTAAATGGGCAAATTCATGGTATGCTTATAACACAGGTTTAATTAACTTCTTAAACTAGACAATATTTTACAGAATTCTAGTCCTGTGGTACAGTCATATTTTAGTAGCATGTTTTAATAGAACATAAAAAATGACATTCCTATTTAAAAAAAATAGGTATAGAAAGACTGTTGTAAACAAATTAAAACCAGCATCATTTGAAAGCATAAAAACCAAACATACTAAACTAAATAAATACACCAATGGTTCCTAACCATAATGAAATATTGTATAGTGATTTATTTAGCTAATTATGAACACAAATTTAGATCAGGGGAAAATGTGTGGGTTTAAAAATTCCTATTAATTCCTATGAATATGAATAACTTCTTTAAATACGTCACAAGGACAAAGGTCAGCTAATGTTTATGCTATGAGCTGTAATGTTCACAATTTGATGTTCTTGCTTTTTTCTGATTAATTAAAAGGTGAATCAAATAAGATTCCATATATAAATCTTCAAATCTAATAAGATCCAGCTAAAACTATAATTTAATCTTATTTAACATTGTTCTCGTCATCTAATTTTTTCTTATACTTCTGTGCTGGGCAACTATACAATGACAGCCATCATTGTAGCCATCATTGACAGTGGCTGTTGAGTGTGTACCTAGCTTCAAGTTCCTAGGAATCCACATCTCTGAGGATCTCACCTGGTCTCTGAACTCATCTTTCCTGGTCAAAAAGGCACAACAGCGCCTATATTTTCTGAGGAGACTTAAAAAGTCCCATCTCAGCAACGGGATACTGGAGAACTTTTACTGCAGTACCATCGAGAGCATCCTCAAACTGCATCTCAGTATGGTACAGCAGCTGCACTGCTTCAGACCGCACAGCCCTTCAGAGGGTGGTGAAAACCGCCCAACGAATCATCGGCACTCAGCTACCTACCCTGGACAATATACACAAAAAACGCTGTCTGCAAAGGGCGAGAGGCATAATCAAAGATCCCTCTCACCCCAACCACGGACTGTTCACTCTTCTCCCATCAGGCAGACGCTACCGATGCCTCAGAGCCGCACAAACAGACTGAGAAACAGCTTCTTTTCTGTGGCTGTTTCTGCACTGAACAGCTGATATACAGTATTAATCACTACTGCACTGTCACTTCTGTACTTTGCACTACCTTATCATTATGCATCTTTGCATAATCTATAACTATCTATTGTTACACCTCTATACTCTATCCATATACCTCTGTACATTATCTACCCCCACCTTTGTAACTATCAACCCCATACCCTATTTATTACACTGATATTTATTGTAAATAAGCCACTTATGCACTTCCGGTTAGATGCTAACTGCATTTCATTGGTTCTGTACATGTTTCTTGCACAATGACAAAAACATTGAATCTAATCTAATCTAATCTAATCCACCACTTGTCCTCCCTGTTCACTTACAACCTCTTGCCACATCACTCGTCCAACCTGCTAATTTTCACTCATGTTTATTTCAAACTTGTAAAAACACTTTTTCCCTTGGGTTACACATTAATAATGTTCATAAAGTATTTAATTACATCAACTTCTTTTAAATGGATTAGTCAGCAAAGAAGAAACACCTCACCTCACCTCACCTGCAATCAATTACACAAACACTTACATTTATTAAGTCTGTTCTTGGTTAACTGGTTAACTAAAATACACCCAAACACAAAGAAAGAAAGACACAACCCTATGCACAATACACATTAAAGTTGCATATACAGAAAGGAGAGAGAGAGAGAGAGAGAGAGAGAGTAAGAGAACGAATATAAAATCTATATTTATATCAGAACATCTTATATTTAACATGCATATACATAATCTGTTTAAATGGGATTCTTAGATTCTCCCACGACTAAGCAAAAGTATCAACAAAATTGTTTTTCTAAACATTTAATTGACAGAATTGCTCTTATTTTTCTTGATTTATGGATTTGTTTTAAATTATTATTATTCACTCGACATGTGAACACAATAAAATATCAAACACGTAATTTAAATTAATTTAAATGATTCAGTTTAAAGCTGAATGCAAATGCTAAACATTCTTTTTGTTTGCACTGTACCATCAAAAGTACAGCCCAGGACACAAAGCACTTACAATAAACTTATGATTCCATAAAAAATATCAGTAACTGCAATGTCTGATTTCAATGGGCTTTCTGTATTTAAAAAGTTACACTTTTTCAACAGGTAGTTATATTATTATTTGTGTTACTAAATGCCCACAAGGAATATGTAAGCCACATGATTTACATCTTGACATTTAATTTTTCCTTAAAGTTTAAAAACAGAACACCCCTTCAAAAATTTTTAACATTATCTCAATGAACACAAAAGACTTTGACAAGACAAAAGTTTAATATAACATCGGTGTAACTTGTAACTTTAATGTAAGGTTATTAAATACAAATTAATTTTAGTTTTTTTATATTTACTCAAATTATGGTGATGCCAAAATGAGTACAGCCCTAACAAATGCTCCCACATTGTATAAAGGGGTGTTCTGTTCATTGTATGGCCTCCATGATTTCTAATGATAGCACCAAGTCTTTTAGGCATAAAATGAACAAGTTGGCGACAAGTTGCAACATCTATTTTTTTCATTTTTTAATTATGACCTTTTTGGAGACTGGATGCTGGATGGAAAGTGATGCTTAACTTGTCTCTTTAGAATTTCCCATAGGTGTTCAATTGGGTTCAAATTAGGGGAAATACTTGGACACTGAATCACGTTCACACTGTTCTTCTTCAGGAAACAGTGGCCTCATATGTGTGTTTAAGATCATTGTCATGTTAAAAAAAAAAGCGCACGACACCTAAGGGCAAGAAGTAAAAGTACCATCTTTTCTTTTAGTATAGAGATATACATCCGTGAATTCACGATGCCATCAATGAAATGAAGCACCGAGACACAAGCAGCACTTATGCATCCCTGCATAAGGACACTGCCACCACCATGTTTTACTGTAGGCACCATGCATTACCTTTGGGATGCCGCACAGTTTTAAAGCCGTCAGTTCCAAAAACATTTATCTTGGTCTCATCACTCTAGATTTGAGAAACCCAATAGTCCTTGTCCTCCAATGGGGTGTACTCATTTCTGTATCACCATAATTGTAAAAAGTAAAACTAAAATATTTCTGTTCTATAAGTATTATTATTAAACTTACGTTCATGTAATAGGTTAAACAGATGTTCTAATAAAAAATATATATTACAAAAAAGTCTTGTCAATGTTTTGGAGATTGCTTAAAATGTTACTTTTTAAAGGGTGTGTACTCATTTAAACTGAACATTGTCTACTTAACAGCAGTCAGATTTAAACCCTGACCCATCAATATTTAAAAACTAGTAATTAGCTCTCAAAGGGACTTAGGATACTGTTGGGACTTTTTTTATTTAAATATTATTCACAATAGACCATAGATAACAAGCTTGCCACAGGGGTTCCAAGCCTGGATTAACAGAGAGGGTTGTGTCAGGAAGGGCATCCGAAAGGTTGAGAGTTGGTTGATATAATGGAGAGAAGGAAGGTAGATATACTTTGTGTACAGGAGACCAAGAGGAAGGGAAGCAAGGCTCGTAGTATTGGATTGTTATATAAGTTGTTTTATAATGGTGTGGATAGAAGGAGATATGGGGTAGTTTGTAAAGAATGTTTGGAGGTGAAAAGAGCGTCGGACAGGGTGATGAGTCTGAAGTTAGAAATTTAAGGGCTGATGGTGAATGTTGTAAGTGGTTAGGCCCCACAAGTAGGTTGTGAGTTAAAAGAGAAGTTAAAAGAGAGTTTCTGGCATGAGTTAGATGAGGTAATTGTGGGTATTTCCAGAGAAGAGAGAGTAGTGATAGGCACAGACTTTAAAGGACATGTTAGTGGTGGGGACAAAGCGGATGGGGAAGTGTTGGGCAGGTTTGGAGTTAGATAAGAAACAGTGAAGGACAGATGATAGTGGACTTTGCTAAGAGTATGAAGATGGCTGTGGTAAATCCTTTGCAGAAGAGAGAGGATCATATAGTGACTTATAAGAGTGGAGGAAGGAGCACACGGGTAAATTACTTCTTATGTAGACGAAGCAATCTAAAAGAGATTAGTGACTGTAAAGTTGTGGTGGGAGAGAGTGTAGCCAGACAGAATAGAATGGTGGCGTTTAAAATGAAGATGGGAGGGAGGGGAGTGAAACAGTAAGATTACAGGGTGAAAAGGTAAAGAAGTTATACAAGTTTAATACTTGGGGTCATCAGTCTAGAGCAATGTAGAATTTGTAAAAGAGGTAAAGAAGCCAGTACAGGCAAGTTGGAATGGGTGGAGATACATGTCTAGAAAAATATCAGCTAGAATCAAGGGAAAGGTGTACAAGACAGTGCTGAGACCAGCTATGATGTATGGTTTAGAGACAGTGGCACTGAGGAAGAGACAGGTGGCAGAGCTGGGAGTGATGTTGAGGTTATCTATGAGAAAGATAGGGTTGGACAGGATTAGGAAAGAGTTCATCAGGGGAATGGCTCATGTTAGATGTTTTGTGAAGAAAGTCAGGAAATCCAGATTAAGGTGGTTTGGACATGTACAGAGGAGGGATAGTGAATATAATAGCAGTAGGATGTCTACCAGGCAGAAGGCAAATAGGAAGGTATATAGATAAAAAAAAAACGAGGACATGAAGTTAGTGGGTGTGAGTGAAGAGGATGGGGTTTGTTAAGAATAGGGTTTGGTGAGAACAGATAATTCGCTGTGGTAACCCCTTAAAGGAAACATCCGAAAGTAGGAGAAGACGACACAATAAACTATAGTACAATTTATTTATATCTCTCTACAGAAAGGATTTCACAATTTTTTTAAATATTTGTTTTTGCCATTATTGTGATCGGGCAGATCTGACCGCAAGCGACGTGGGAGAGTAAGGGGGCAGGGTCAGTCAATAGTCCTCAAACATCACTATTGTGGCATACATTTGTGGTGGAGGCTGTTGACCGGGAAATTGCTACACTGGAGAAATGGGTAGTGTTTTCTTTAATTGCTATTGGTTTAGTATAAATTACATGCACGCTGATGTTTTAGGGAAAATTAAGCATGACTAAAGAAAATTCTCAGTTGAACACCAGCTTCTGGATACATGTTCACTGGTATGTGGATTTGTTAGAAATAATTCTGTTTAATTGATTCTAAAGAAGTACTATTGATCTGACTTCGTATAAGACATTTTATTTTTTCAGGAACCAAAGAAACAAAATTCTACAATCACCATGTAGAAATTGTTTGGTATATAAAAGGTTAATTATACATTATTAAACTATCAGGAACAAAAACCCCGCTAAAAGGATGAGTGCATTAGTGAACCTGAAAATTAAAAATTTTTAGCTCTGAATACTAAGATGACCCAACACATCCAAATGTTGGACGAGAGGAAACCTGTCAAGACCTGTCAAATATTAAGGCTGTTCTCATAAAGCAGACAGATGGAGATGGCTGTGGGAAAGGTTTTTCTTGAGAAGGATTAAAAGCACAGCTCAGTTTATTTTAGTATAACTGCACAAATATTAAGTGCATATGAAATCTGTTTTATTGATTATTTATTTGGTAAATAATGTGCTATAACATTTTTTATGTCTTGGTCCAGTCAACTATCTTATTCAAAAGCACCAATACGGGAGAAATTGTTATACAGAGTATAAAGAGTATCAAGGGCTTTTTAGCCATTAGCGTTGGGGTGATATTGTGATCTCTGATGAGAGCCACGGTGTAAAGCTGTGAATCGGTAATAAAGATAATCTTATTAATGCCGCCTTCTATCCTCGCCTTAACTTTAGAACAGTGCATGCTCTCAGCGCACGGCTGTACATGTGTGTGTGTGTGTGTGTGTGTGTGTGTGTATTACTAAGCTAAAAGACATGTCCGTCTGATTCCACTCTATTTTAGTGCCACTGATTAATTAAGTCTAAATACAAATAACAAATAAAAGGTAAACATTGATTATTTGTAGCGTTTATATTTCTAAAATAATATACAGTTTTAAAAAGATTTTATAGACTTGAAAAAATTTATTTTTCAGTTGTTCGTAGGTACAGACCTCCGTTTGAAGTTTTTCTGGCTTTTCCGATATTCATATAGAATTATCAGAATTCATTATCAGAATTATATCGTATCACCCGTATGGCCATATCACCCAGCCCTTTGTCAAGACCAATACTTTTTTAACAACTGGTTGCAATGCCCTGTTAATTTGGGGGCGAATGTTATTAAATAAGTGACAGTGGTGTGTGATGTCAACTCAGGTGGACACCAACAGCAATATATAATAACTTGGCACAACTGTGTTTTTTGATAATTATTAATTTGCACAGAATTGGTCTGCAGGTATTCAATTATGCCTCTGTCTCCTAAACTGAGTCATAAACTACCTATGGGAAAGATGAGTCATGGCTCACAAGCAGAATGTTTGGTGGGACTGGGTTTGTGATTTTGAATGACACATGGTGTTAATGATACAACCACATCATGAGCATTCTGGAAGCTCACAGTAAGAGTTCTGTTCAGCTACACTTTTAGGCTACCATGTGATCATATCATGACTATCCTCGGAGCTCATGATAACAGGAACTTACTTCTTAATCATTTACTCACAAGAAACAGCCTAAAGGCTTGATGTTCCCTCCACTTCAAAAAGAATAGTATGAAAAAAGGTTTTAGGGACTGACTGATTTTACTCCCTTCTCCCATAAATCTAAGTAAAACTTCTATTCAGATAATTCCTACATAAATTCAAGTGCCATAGCTTCATATGCCTCTTTAATCTCTTTGTTCCCACCAACAACCTTAGTTCGATCGAAACTCTTGCCTTGTCTAGGTATAAATTTCCATAAGAACAACAAGGAGCCATCAGAGTCAAACTCTCAAGTAGATGAGAGTTTGCACTGTGGTCTTTAACAAGTCTTTCTATGTGTTATACTGATTTGCATCTGGAAGTTGGTCCTTAGGACTAAAACAAGGGCCGGCAGAGTGCAGATTTCTTCGATTCAGTATCTGACCCATTAGTCAAAAGACAAGATTGTCAACTCCTTGTCCAAATCCAATAACCTGTCTCTGAACGTTGATAAGACTAAGGAGACAGTTGTTGACTTCAGAAAAGCAAAGAGCGACCATTCTCCAGTGAACATCGACGAATCCTCTGTAGAGATCATCAAGGACACTAAATTTCTGGGTGTCCACCTGACGGAGAACCTCACCTGGTCACTTAACACCAGCTTTATCAGTAAAAAAGCCCAGCCTCTACTTCCTGCGAAGACTGAGGAAAGCCCACCTTCCACCTCCCATCCTGACCATGTTATACAGAGGGACTATCGAAAGCATTCTGAGCAGCACAAGCGCCTGGTTTGGGAACTGCACTGTTTCGGATCGCAAGACCCTGCAGAGAATAGTGAGAGCAGCTGAAAAGACCATTGGAGTCTCTCTTCCCTCTATAACGGAATTCTACACCAAACGCTGCATCTGCAAAGCTTACAGTATTGTGGACGACCCCACACACCCCTCACACTACTGTCTAATATGCACTGTCTTTGTAATGTTTGTATTGTTTATTGCACTGTCTGTTCTGCACTATCTACACTAGGTTGCACCTTAAATTCTATGTTTTGTTTAGCCCCAAGAGGTCCTGGAGAAACGTTCTCATTCACTGTGTACTGCATCTGCTATATATGGCTGAAATGACCAGCTTCACCAAGCCAGCACTGTGGGCCTTTATCCCCCAATTGCTCAGTTGTATAAATTAGATAAATGTAAGTCGCTCTGGATAAGGGCATCTGCCAAATGCTGTAAATGTAAATGTAAATAACAATAAAGCTCCTTGAACATGAACTATATGACCATTCATATATGGGCTACAAGACCATCGCCAAGCACCTTGGTAAGAAGGTGACAATACTAGATTACTTAAATCAATACCTAACTGCAAATAGAAGAAGTACAAAATTACTGTTAATTTCAATAGGTCTGGGGCTCCATGCAAGATGACCATAAGAATGGTGAGGAAACAGCCCAGAACTACATGGGAGGATTTTTTTAATAATCTCGAAGCAGCTGGGACCATAGTTAATAAAAACTGGTAACACACTACATAAAATCTGATTTGGGGCACAAGAGGTCTTCCAGCAGGACAATGACCCAAAATACACCTCAAAAAGCACTCTTGTTTTTGTTACAAAGCGTTGGAGAGTTGTAGAAGGGCCAGCAATATATCCAGATCTGAATCCTGAATCTGAATATAGAACACCTGTGGAGAGATGTTAAAACAGTAGTTAAGAAAATTTGAATGACCTGGAGCAAAACAAGAGTGGTCCGAAATACCAAAGTACCATTGAGCCCAAAGAATGAGCTGAAGAGTTGCTTAAAAAGCTCAGTTAGGCACTAGTAAAAATTGTGATGGGATGTTTTAATTAAAGAAACTCGTGCAGGAGAGTGGGATCCAGTTAGAGGGTTTATTTGGATTATTACCGCATGCTTGACGTAGCACAAGCACTGTGTGCACATGAATGTGTCTGTGTGTGTGTAGCTGTGTGTGGTCTAAAATGAAGAGAGGAAACAATTCTGATAGAAAGGTGGTTATGAAAGGTGGTTATCCCACTTCTGGCAATTATTCAGAAAGACATACAATAGTGTATTGAGTCTCCATCAATGAATAATTCATTATTAGTGTCTTAGATCACTTTCTTTTCTATACAATCAAAAATGTGTTTTTCATTACATACATTTATTGTATGTAGGTCTTCTCCTGTTTCTGGAAGACAAGGCTGTTCTAGCAGTTATGAAATTTCATTTCAAAAGTCTTAAGGCGAACTACTTTGTTTGAATGTGAGGGATAAATTAATAAATGTAAGTGCTGTGTGTGAATGTGTAAGTGGTACCTGACCAGAGGATAAGAAAACATTAATAATTGAAGACATATACAGCAGAAGATCAGGAGAGCAGTGTAGAAAAAGATTAGATCTAGTGGACAGGTGATAGGATTGCAGAATAGATTGCTGAACCTTCTCTGGTGATGAGGTTAAATGTTGTGACAGTAAAGGAAAAGGCGAGTAATGGCTGGGATGTGTAGGATTAGACAGAGAGGTGGTAAAGGTCTTGCAGAGTTTCTTAATTTTTTCAACATAGGAACAAAACAAAGGAACCAAAGTCCTCTGCAGACAGACACATGAAGAGATGGGGGTAGATAGAAAGTTTTGGCCGCTAGCTTTAGAAGGACTAGAAAGAAAAAGGTTGAACAATACCAAGTGATCCTCAGATATAGTGAGGGTTAGAAGTCAAATCCGGGGCATTTCCTTCTTTGTGTGTAGGAAGAAAACTGTTGAAGTTCAAGAAGGAGTCCATGAGAGGTAGGCAGCAGGAGGAATGGAGCTTATCGGATAAAGAATTGTTGATAAAGTTACCGAGGGCCATTAAAAGAATGCCATCAAAGACCATCAAATTATAACTCAAAGGTAGTGATGGTTAAATGGGACATAGGCAGTATGAAACACCAACTCAGATATAAAAAAAGACCTGTGCCACCCCCTCTGCCGGTGGATAGGCCTAGGATAATGCAGCTGTAACAGCAGAATTGTGTGGGGATATCCAGGTGTCAGTAAGCGACAAAGTCCAAAAAGTAAAAAGAATGTAGAGCTGCGATAAGGACAGCTTACTTCACAGCAAATTGCCAGTTCCACCACACAAAGGGTAGATGAGGTTGCTGAAAGAGCGGCCGCTGCTTCGTGAGTGGGAACGCCTGGATCTGTTCAGGGGAAACAAGTGTGATAGGCACGATGTGCATGACTCAATCTAGATAAACAGCTGTTTGTTAAAAAGTACTGTTAATTGAAAAAAAAAACAAAGTATATGTTTGTTAGAACCACACACCAAACACCTTTATTATCTATCAACAAGCCATGCTCACAATTTACACATTAAAGGAGACTGAAACGAGTCTGATTAACCACCTAATGCAACGATTTAGCACAGACCTGTCAACAAGTCATGTCAACAATGCTAAACAACAACTTGCTAAACATCCACATAACATCGAAGATCCAACCAAGTGTAAGAAAGCAGCAAACAAAGTTGCAATCCCACCTTAGCAGAAAAGAAAAAAATTTCACACAAATTAATTTTAAATTAACTTTTAAGGCACAGCATGCACTTATATGTAGGTAAAATAAAAGGTACTTCACAAAACATGATCACATTTTATCACGTGGCAATAATTGAATAACTAAAACACATGAATAAAAGTAAATACTAAATATTTACCATAAACGCAAATCAAGTCAAGCTGTAAAATAGCTCTGATTTTTCCAATTACCTACTAAATTATTCAGCTGAGCTTCATGGCTACCAGGGCAGTTTTATTAAATAATTTACAAATAAATAGCAAGACTTTCACAAATGTATTTACCTACACAAATTAATGTAAAAAGCAACACGCACACAGACACAGAAAATGGTTTCATTTATTTATGGACTCATTTTAATTATTTGATTAAACCTTGTTTGTGGAACTATTTATATTTCGAAGGAAAAAATGCATTATTTCAAATATTTCACAGGAACAAAACAACAAAATTCAGTGCTGGTGTGTGTGTATGCACATGTACACAACTGAACAATTGCTAATATATAAAAAAAAGTGATCAGGCAAAACATTTCTTTTATTCACAAAAGAATACAAAACATGGCAACCAATAAAAAAAGTTTAAGAGTCTGCATACCTTTAGTTCTTAATACTGTGTTCTGCCCCACTTAGCATCAATAACAGCATGCAATCTTTTATAATACTTGTATGCAGAGACTGTAATGGCATCTCCAAAAGCTTCACCTTTCTCTGCTGTAACCATTGAAGGGTCAACTTGGCCTTCATCATGCTGGAAAGTTCAGGAGCGTCCCATGCTCAGCTTCTGGGTGCTGGCAATGCCAGGTTCGTCCCCGCAGGCTTCCCAACCTGTGCACATTGGCTATGTCAGTCACAGTTTTTGAGAGTGCCCACAGACAGCCGTCACTTTTGTGTGTGTGTGTGGGGGGGGGAGGGGTGTTCCAAGACTCCCATCCATTCGGACAACCCTCAGGGTAGTGTAGGCTCCCAGGACATGTCACAACTTGCCTGCCATCTCCACCTGTGGGGCCAGCACAAGCTCAGGTCTGTACGTGCCACTCACATCCCAGGCAACCTCAACTGTGTTGCAGACACGCTCTCACAACAGAGGGCCAAGTGGAGGCTCCACCTGCAGATAGTCCAGCTGATTTGGGATCGGTTTGGGCAGGCACAAGTAGATCTGTTCGCTCCGGCGTAATCGACCCATTGCCAGTTGGGCTTCTCTGACCGAGGAACCGAGGACGCACTGGCACACAGCTGACCCAAAGAGTTGCACAAATATGCTTTTTCCCCAGTGAGCCTCATCGCACAGGTTCTGTGCAAGGTCAGGGAGGGCCGAGAACAGTGTTGGTCCTGTTGGCAGTAACGTCCCCCTGGCCAATTCCTCTGAGGGGGGCCCCTTCTCTCCCAGGAAAGGGGCACCATCTGGCACCCACGCCCAGATCTTTGGAACCTTCGCATGTGGTCTCTGGACAGGAACAGGAGGATTTAACGAGATCTGTCACCCGCACTGGTAAACACCATCATCAGGAGAGCCCTCTCTTTGAAGACAGGTCACCTGACTGCACACACCTCAATAAAGAGTATGGGGGACCTCCAAGCCCTCTCTGTTGATGAGGCGTGCCTGGAGTTTGGTCCAGCAGACTCTCACGTGGCAGGATACGTGCCCATGGTACCTACCACTCCCTTCAGGGATCAGGTGGTGACTTTACAAGCTATTCCTGAACTGCTCTTCTTGTGCCCGGTACGGGCCCTCCGAATGTACCTAGACCGCATCCAGAGCTTCAGACTCACGGAGGAATCCTAGTTAGGCTGTGCTCCTCTCGTAGTAGGTCTTTATGCGGCCCCATGTGTGTATCTCCACTGTGGAAGAGGCTTACGGCACAGTGTTCCCTATCTCTGTAAGTGTAAACAATGTATGTTTGTTCAGGTACCGTCATAATGTGCTTGTTGAAACAATCACACTGTCCTATTCCAGAGCACCCTGTATTTCTGTTGACATTGCATGTGGCTTTTTCTTTGTATCCCAAACAATTCCTCTGACAGCTGAAAATCTTTCTTAGTTTACCTAACCTTGGCTTGGTATCAATAGATAAACACATTAATTTACTGAACAGAACTGACAGGCATTTAAAGCTGTGGACCTTTAGAATTTTTTGTTATTATGTTTCACTTACTTGTTATGCTGGTCTTTCTACTAAATGACCTTTTATACACAGATATTTATGGCATTTTAAAAAGCCAAAGGTGTGGAAAATAAAATTTAAATGTATGTAAACATTTAAGGGTATGTAAAATTTTGAGCATTTTGAGCATATATATTTAATTAAGTTAAGAAGGTTTTATAAGTTAATTTGTAAGTGATTTAAATAATGTTATATAAAAAGTGATTGGCTCCAAGTCAGCACTGTAAAAGGCACCAACCATCCATGTTCATATACCACATTTCCACCATCTAGTAACCTTTTCGTCACCTCAAACATTTGATATTGTCTCTGATGGCTACAAGAAGAAAACCCCAAATTGAGATGATGAAAGGAAAACAAGGTAAATCCATGTTAGAACAGATTTTGGAGAAGCAGGAAAAAACTATTACAAACCAGGGAAAGCATTAAAGTATTTCAACAAGGGAACTTCACAATTCAGATTATGTTCGCTATTAAAAAAAATACAACTACTGTATACAAAATGGCAGACAGAAAAGTCTTCACATTAAAAATTCTTTAGTGTCATTAACATTTAACAATTATTTTAACTTCAAACTTCACAGAAAATGATGCTTCGTTCACTTTGTAAAACTGAGATGCCAGCTCTTATACTATGCACGAGAACCTTTAAATAAAATATTTTGGGTCTTTCGATCTTAAAACAAGTCAGCTGTGTAAGTTTTTATTACAGTGATTTTTGTGAGTTGTCCCTAAAGCTGAAGGTATCGGATAATACGTCCTAATATGCTACATAATTCGATAGTTAACAGTAAAGTTGCACCTTCTTGCCGCTTAAAACGAGAATAAAATGACTGTAAATTAAATTTGGCAACAATTCCTTCAGTGAATATGCCAGTTTGCCATGTTTATCCACATGCAGCCTTTCAACATTAATGACATCGATTTACATAATAAATACACTGGTAGCTAGTGCACGCGAACGGTTTACGATAATCAGAAGTGTATTATATTTGTAAGTCAATTAAATAAATTTGATTCCTAGTACAGGAGTTAATTACAAATCACATTAAGCACAATTCCTAATTATGCCTATACTGTAGATATTAGATTTTTTATTTATGTATATTTTATGTATATCTGGAAATTTGTTATTAAAAAACATTTAATACAAGTTAATAAATAGTTAATATGTAGTAGCAGTTTTCCTTTTTATTTATTTAAAAAATAGTCAAAGGATTAATCAGCTAATTAAAAATGCATTAGATTAGTTGACTCATCAACTAGGTACACCAGGTACAAATAATGCACCTATGCTCTGTGCTGCTCTTTGTGTTCTATGTAGCTATTTGTTGTTTTGTAAAATATATATATTGAGCTGTTGGCGTGTAAAATGGTCACTTTTTGTAATTAAAAAAATGTCCTTTTCACCATAAATGTGAATGAAACCGCAGGAATACTGGTACAGATTATGTTACGGGGCAACAACGGTTTGGGCTTTAGGGTAGAGCAGCTAGACAAAAGACTTGTCTTACAAAAACTAAACTTTCGAGCTCAACTAAATCCCAAGCCATGTTAAAAAAATGTGTTATGGCTGTGATATAACCAATTTCTTTAGTACCAATAATTAAACAGGGATTGTTTTATAAAAAAGACAAAAAAACATTCAACAAAAAGAAACTGGGGCTATTATGATGACAAAAATAACAGATTTCATATTAAAAAATGTATTTACTAAAAAAAAGAAATAAAGGAATGTTTTTAAATAGGCTTCTTAAGCTTACTTCTGAAGCTGTTTGGTCAGGAATGAGCAGCACACAGACAGACCCTAACTTAAGCAGACTCTGTAGTGTAATATAATCAAAAACTATCAGTTTGTGAGGTGCAATTTGATTTAAAAATGTGGCAGTTCCTACAACTGAAAAAGTGTGAATTTCATGTGCTCAACATAGATTTGCTATATAATAGGACCAGATAGGGTCCGAGGTTCAGTTTTTAAGTTGGAAAAAAGTAGCCTGTGATGACCAAAGTAAACAAACTAAAGCAGTGTCTGTAGCTTACTGATTTCTACTAGTACAACCCGAATTCTGGAAAAGTTGGGACGTGAATAAAAAACTAAAAGACATGAATGAAAACTAAAACACTTTAAATCACATATGTGGCAATATTTTAATTATCAGTAGAACATAGAATTCAGGTTTTAGTTCCCATAGAACTTTGAGAGGATTTATGACATTAGAAACCTGGCAAGAACTCAGTTAAACCAGTCAAAGGCCCTAGATTATTGTCATTCCTGGATAAAAAGATGTTTCACCGCACTGACTATAAGGAAAACATCACAAGAGCGTGGATCTAGGAATGCCAGGGCTGGAAAAATACTAGTATTTCTATTTGCTGAATTCAGTATTTCATATGCTGTTGTTACGGAATATTGACTTTCTCGTCTTACTTCTGTGTCTACTTCCTGTTTGGTTCGCTATTTAAGCTAGCGCTTTGGTAGCACATTTCAAAGTATTGTTTGCCTAGCAACTTCCCGAGCGTTTCCTTTGTTCTATGTGATTACAGTTTATTTGATTCTTGCCTGTTTTTTACTACGTTTTGGATTGTTTGCCTAATTTGCTTATTATGTATGACCTCTGCTTGCCTTCTGACTACTCTTCTGGATTACGCTACTTTGTTCTGAAATGATCCGAGAGAGAATAAGTGACAAATAATAACGTGATTTTGTTAAAGTTAATTCGGTAAGATGTCCTGTACTGCTAAAGCACTTATTAATCTAGGTCAAGAATGTCATTGTTACCCCTGCCGTTATATAAGAGAGGAAGGGGCGCAATAATATATTCTTTATTAACTCATTAGCCTAATGTTATTAATCTAATATGACGGTAATTTTTGTTTATACATGGTCGCATTTTTACAATTCTCTGCTCACTGTATCATACACAACAGAGTTACGCCCCTATGCGTGCACACACAAACATTCGAAAGTTACCCTCCAAAGCTAGACACCTAGGGGGAAACTGAATTATTTAGAAATGTTTTACATGTTTAGTATGTTAACATTACTTAATGCATTAAACACATACCTTACATTAACCAAGATTATAAATAGATGATGATCATTCACTTTGCTGATACTTGACATCTAATGTTTTATATATAATTTTTCATTATTTCTTTTAACATCCACAGAAAGGAACAATTATTATTATATTTTATTATAATAAAATAGCTTTTACTTCACTTATTTTTTAAAGCTGGTTGTTTGTCACATAGTATCGATTTAGAATCAATAACTAGGTATTACATTTTTGTACTAAAGCCAAAATTATGGTATCAAGCCATTTCTACCTATAGGAAATTAAATCTGTCAAACAGTTAAATCTACATCAGACACTTCCTACTGTTTAATTCCAGATTAAACTCCTACTCTACAGATTAAACTTTTTGTCTTAACACCCTGAAAAAACAAATAATGCTGATTTCTTCCCTCAATTGTTCTTAGCACCCCCATGTGTAATGACCAAAGAACAAAAAATCTTACCCAAAGCAAACGTATATCGTCACTGTGTTCACATTTGCAGGTACTAGAGATTTGGCTGCTGAGAGTGGGTTTTTGTGCCCCTTTTTAAGTAAAGTAAACCAAATAAAATGTCTTTTTTATTGTTTCTTTTGGAATTTTCGGATTTAAATTTGGATTTTTTGATGATTATTTTTTTTTTACTATCAATACATTACTAATTTTGGTGTTACGTATTCCTCTGGGGGGGGGATATTTAGTTTCTTATGTGCTTTCAGGGCTGCAGGCTCAATATGTTTATAGCGTCTGTATATTATTTGCTGTTTGAACATGAGTTTAAATACAGTTAAAGGTAATATTGTTTTTCACTGTCAAAGGACATGCATTTTACAAAAAAATCCTACCTTCACTATTTACAGTAGACTGATTTCAGATTAGTGATGGCAACCTGGCTGTAAAATGAAAAAGAATGCCACACAAATGAAGATATCTGTCTGGATAAAACAATGTAGTTTCTTTAGTGCTGTTAATTAAATAGGCCTGGGCTGTCCCTGAGGTGCAGAAAAAATGACAGCCAAAGTGCTAGAAAAACATGTTATTCTATTTCATTAGGACAATGGTGTTAGTTAATTAATACTAATTTTCCTGTCCGAAACATTACAGTAAGCTGTGTTTTATATGTCCGATTGAGCACTTTACAGGCAGGAAGGTAAAAACCGAATTATTAAAACAGTAGGGAGGGTAAAAAAGAGAAACAACAACAAAGAACTTATTTAGTACCAGTAAAAGATATGCAGAGCTAATCATATAAATAAAGCCAGATTAACCCATACAGAAAGCCATCAGAGAACTGTTGTGGTGCTAGGAGTGTTTTATAAAATTGCTTTTCATGAGAATTGCAATGGCAGAAGATGGGTGTATGAAAGGAGGCTTGCCTGAGTGAGCTCTTCTACCTATCCTGATTGACAACTCCTCAGTTGTAGGCAGGGCTACAGAGTCCTCCACTTTTGCTTTTGCTGGTTTGGTGTCAGGAGACAAGGTCAAAGTCAAATGTGGGTCTGTCTGGACTCCCTAGTAACAACAGAAAGAAAACAAAATGAATATAATTTTATTTATATTTGTTTTAAATTTAGGCTTGTAAGGAAAAAGATGTTTTTCCAGTGCTTTTTCAATTAGCTGCTATAAATTCAAACAGTAACAGCATTAAATAATTTTAGCCTATCTACAATAAAATTATTCACTAAAGTGACTTTTAGGTGAAGGAAGCTTTATGCAAGTAATACTGTCATGACATAAAATAACATCACCT
This sequence comes from Bagarius yarrelli, assembly GCA_005784505.1. Classification (NCBI taxonomy): domain Eukaryota; kingdom Metazoa; phylum Chordata; class Actinopteri; order Siluriformes; family Sisoridae; genus Bagarius; species Bagarius yarrelli. The sequence continues at coordinate 909,067 of VCAZ01000002.1, forward strand.
TACTTTTAAATCAGCCACACAGATTTAATAATTATAGTGCCTTGAAAAATTATTCATACCCCTTGATTATTTTTTACATTTTTGAGATTTTAATTTCAATTTCATAATTGTGAAAGGGAATGAAAAGTATACATGGTTTTTAATATTTTAAGCAAATAATCTGAAAAATGTGGCATGAATTTGTATACAGCCCCCTGTACTTTGACACTACTAAATAAAATCCAGTGCAATCAATTCCCTTCAGAAGTCACCTAATTAGTTATTAAAGTCCACCTATGTGTAATTTCGTCTCAGTAATAATACACGTCTACTGTGAAAGCCTCACAGTAGAGAACAGTAGTGAACAAACAGCATCATGAAGATCAAGGAACTCACCAGACAGGTCAGGGATAAAGTGGTGGAGAAGTTTAAAGCAGGGTTATATTATAAAAAATATCGCAAGTTTTAAACATCTCAAGGATTACTGTTCAATCCATCATCCAAAAATAAAAAAAGAATGCCACAACTGCAAACCTACCAAGACATGGCCGTCTACCTGAACTGACAGAGCAAGCAAGGAGAGCACTGGTCAGAGAACTATATGTCATGTACTCCACAAATCCTTCCAGCGTGGAGAATAGTAGTGTCAAAGTATTGCCGAATAGTCTAATCGCGAGTGATTAAATAGACAGAAGCCACAGTACTATTTTAGTAGATATTTGCCTTGCTGACTGAGTGCTATACAAGTAATCGATTCTTGACTTGCTGTTTTACCAGCAGGCAGGTTAAATAAGTTGCATTAAAAAGTGACTATTGTGACATCATCAACACAATAATACAGGTAAAAATACAGATAAAGCGTCATTAAGACAAAGTAGATTTTAAAGCAACAAAAAAAAGACATAAAATTTATGGTAACCTGGCACAAATTATCGCATGGCATGTTGCAATGGCCGACCGCTGGAACTTGTCACAAAGACATATGTGAGCAAGTAAGGTTCATGATAAGAGCGGACAGCGCTTTGAGGAAAGAAAACACACAAAAAAAAATAAAAAAGACATAGAAAGAGAGAAATGGAAACTGGCGGAAAAAGACAACAACACAATAATGAACACTCCATCGTCAGGGGATGTGCAGTGCCAGAGCCCCTTCCACCATACAAGGCTCGAGGAGTTAACTACAGGACAACAATTAGCAGTGGACGACCTAAAAAAGATGTTTTGCATAACGCTCAAAAAGGCGCTACCTGAAGACGTAAAAGATCAGCTGAAAGCAGTAGTAGGGCTGAACAAAATGACCTGGGACATGTTCGAAGAGACTGTGACTCACTATGCAAAACCGACACAGGAAAAAAGAAACCAAGAGAACGATAGACAGCACAGTTGTACAAAGCCAAGATAAGAGAAGTGGTAAAACAAATTAGAACCGAGAGAAAAAGGCACATAGAAGGATCTACAGAAACGCAGCAACCTAAAAGCTGGGCTGTCCCTCAAAAAATGACAATCTATGTACCACAAATGAGAAAAAACATGGCTAATTACGGGGCGATATACGCGCCTGATCTCCGGGGTGTGTAGGCAGGTCCACCCCACCCAGGGGCAACGAGCTGGCTACCAGGGGCAAGACTATGGTACAATACTGGGCGATAGATCCCTTGGGACAGCGAAAACCTATGCACGGCTAGCAACAGTGGTGGAAAAGATGGGAAAGGTAGACCGGAGCCATAGCAAAGATCACTGGGAAAGAAACGGCCCAAGTGGGCCCGGAGCAATGGCACAAGGAGAGTACAGAGGTATGACCCCATAGCAGCCTAACAAAGAAGAAGAAGAAGAAGAAGAATATTCAATTCATTGTCATTGTGCAAGGTACATGTACAGAGCCAATGAAATGCATTTTTCGCATATCCCATCTTAGTAAGTTGGGGTCAGAGCGCAGGGTCAGCTATGATGCAGCGCCCCTGGAGCAGGAGGGGTTAAGGGTCTTGCTCAAGGACCCAACAGTGGTTGACTTGCCGGAGGTGGGGCTTGAACCCAGGTGTTTCTGGTCTTCAGATTAACAACTCAGCACCTTAACCATTTGAGCCACCCTGCCCCTGGGAGACCAGACCACCATCAAAACAAAAGAAGATGGGTATATCAATATATGCCCCAAACACAGGGGCAACACGGGGAAAACCCGGCGCTCTGAACTCAAATCAGATGTGAAGCGGCCCAGAGAAGCCAAAGTGGGTAATGCTGCAGTGTGCACTGTCCCAGCATCCTGCACAAAAAACAATCTGGAATGGACTGAAGACCTTGTTTCTGATTGACAAAAGGGGCAACGCATACAAGCATCGGGCAGAAAGCTCTAAAATCCCCCTCTCAAACAGAACAGTAAAAACAGTAGGCTTCTCTGGGACAACAAAACGAAGATAAAAGTCACAGTTAATGCACCAGTGTTTTAATTCTATGCAAGCTGGCAGCGAAAATATATTGTGGGCCAGCAAAAAAGAATGAAAGACCAGTGGAGGTGGAATACCGACTGAAAATCGACAAAAAGGGGCACCATATCACAAATGGATAGAGTGGTGAAAATCGGGGATGTAGAGAGGTTAGTCAGGAATGCAGCAAACACCAAAACATCGAAAGGATCACCTGACAAACATGCAACACTCACCTGATTGTACACTGTAGATTTAAACACAAAGGCACAACTGCACAACTATAGCACAACTGAGCTTACACTCAGACACACACCACCTGCACATACAATCGTTAGAAACAGAAAACACAGAGTGGGAAAAATAACAGAACCGGAAAGGTAAGAAGCCTTAACCAGGGTACCAGACATGTTGTGGGCAAAAGCTGTGACGGACATAGGGGTGTTAAGATCATGGGTAAGCTTTCATGAAAAATATCTACAATATCCACTGACACAAAAGGCCATTGACGGGATAAGCCCAACAATAGAGGGGCTGGTAGAAGTGGGGGTTTTGTTTCAGACGGTAAGCCTTTCCAATACACCCATTTTTCTGATTCAAAAATTGGAGGCTTGTGCATGACTTAGTGGTAAATTGCCTTTGAAGCAAGGCCACATATGTGCACCAAAGTGCCCCAAAGCTACTAGGAAAGCGCTTCGGTATTAATCCAGGCAGGTGACAAGCGAGAAATAGCGCCAAAAAAGTAGACGGAAAAGGTGAATGCTATCAATCCTAGGCATGTTGCGTAAAAAAAACACAACTCAAGCAAGATAGAACAAAACCAAACCAGGTTGTCAGCTGCCGATTCCAGCATTGAGAGGGAACCATGGCAACAGAAATGTGACAATCATCAGCTAAGGAGTATGTTCAGTTGCATTAACAGGTTTGAAAAAAAGATAGCAGCAAAGTGGCGCAGTGAAAGCATGCTGAGCCCATAACCCAAAGGTGATGAATCACAACCTTTCTCTACTACCAGAGAGGGAAGTGATGTTAGAGAGATGGGAAATGCGAAAGAATATATATATCACAATCACAAGTAACCACATTTTATTTTAATTATACAAGATTACCATAGTCCTCAAATTCAGAATTATTTTAAAAAGCAACCTAAAATTAAATATAAATTTAATACTCATTATTTATTCTCATTATTTTTCCAAAGCCACAGAGAGCCGCAGCTCAGAGTAAAAGAGCCACAAGTGGCTCCGGAGCCATGGGTTGCCGACCCCTGCCTTGGTTAAATCCAAATGGGCAGTGTATTATCCGTTTCTCTCTCTTTTTTAACGGAATTTATTTCAATTCTAATGCACAAAAAAGTTTAAGCAATTAGAACAAAGTTCTTGTAATAATATGCTGACATTACTAGTGCTCAGTCTGCCATCAACATTTTTTAAATTAATAAAAAAAATTGTTAACTTTAACATAACCAAATGACAGAAATTTTTAGTATTTCAATTTAGACAACTTCCTTATTATTCGCTACAAGAGGCATTTCGCTGGCGATGAATGCAGTTAAGCTTTTGAGATAATACTGCTCTGGAATTAGACATTATTTTAGTTAAAGCATTTAACATTAAGCAGTTCTTAGCAGTATTATCTCACTTCTTGCTGAAAATTTGTACACACTGAACAGCTCTGTAAAGAACGTTGCCATAACAAAGTCCCATGCTATCAAAAATGATAATCTCTGCAAGAGCAAATTTTCATCATATTTTAAACTGCTTTAATTATGCAACAGCTACCATTTATGTTATGTAATACCTCACATATATATCAAAATCTCTGTTACCACAAACAGCAAGTATTACTGTTTAAATTTACAGTGAAACCATTCAGCTTTGAGCGACTATTGATATTTAACATGAAAAAAATTAAGATGTGGACACCCTAACCATTAACAATAATTAGTATATAAGACCCAAAAACATTTCAACATATCATTTTCTATATAAAGAAATGCGTAATTTCCACCATTTATTTCATTTCATTCAGTAGAACTTAAGTAAACTTCTTTTTTTTTTAACTGAAATGGCCTCAAAATTTAATGGATTACAAACCTAATAGGAGCAATGTGTTTCCACTGAATGTCAGTGACGTCCATTTATCATGATGAACTGTGTTAATTGGGGACAGGTGGAATTCATTAAGCAAAAGCATGATTAAAATGTAAATTTGGTTGTTTAATATTGACTGTAGTAAGTATAAAGTTAGTACTGTGCTTATGAAAAAAACATAAGCACAGTACTTATGAAAAAACGTATGAAAAAACTTATGAAAAAACTACAACATATTTATTTTTTAACATATGAGATTAGCATATCACATTATCATTCATACAATCTGCTGTTATATTTTTAATCCTAGTTAAAATATGTGATAAAACATAATATATTACCAAACATAACAGGGAATTTTCAATAGAATCCACTAGGGGGCATCACCAGACTTTAATAGGGCTAGGAGGTTTTTTTTAATATGTAATTTTCACCAGAACATGTATGCCACGTTTGTCCTGTATTTCTTACTGTCTTAATATAAAAAGTATTGTATTGAGACAAATATGCTCATAATAAACTAAAATCTAAACTAAAATCCACTGAAAGAAAACAACAAATTTGTGTTTTAGCACAGTTCCTGTTAAACATGTATTGATAACAGTCAACATCACACACCAAGATACAAATAACTACATTAATAATAAAAAAAAGCAATGAAAACAAATATGTTGTTAATCAACCAACTCTAAATGTGTTAGATAAATACACTGTTTGGGGATTGTCTTGCTTTTGCCCCCCAAGTGCATCTGTTATTACTTTTATTTTTTACCAAAGCAGAAAAAACAGTCAGTCATTTTAATAAGTTTGACACATACTCCCAGAATCCTGTATTTTTAATAAGAGAAACAGATATAAAGTCTTCTCCAGTACATCCCAAAGATTCTTAGTTGGGTCAAGATCTCTTTGGTCGCCAATTCATGTGTGAAATTTCTTATGCTCTTTATTTCAGTCTGATAAATCCTGGCACCGTCATCTTGAAATATGCTTATGCTATCAGTGAAATCAAATCCATTGATAAAATATTTTAAATGTATTTTTAGGTAGTCAGCTGACCATACACCTCACACAATTAATTTTGATGAACCCGAATCTTTCCAACTGAACACAGTTCATAACACTTGCTCAACAGGCTTGTACGGCTCACTAGGCACTCTTTTTACACTGATGCACTCCTCAATCCACAATAGCCTTATTGAGAGTTTCTTAAGGCTACATAGTCACAATTCCCTAGGGCATTTCAACACTGTGCATGTGAGAATGAGCCTACTTTCACTACACATAGCCATTAGCTCCACAGTGCTTTTTAAAAACAATTTAATTTCTATAAACACCTAGAAATCTCTGATTACAAACACTGACAATTTATAAGGCCACATTTCTTTCTTGAAGATAAACACTATTGTTCAAGCTGTTTATGTCTCAAACATTTCTCAACAATCATGGATTTAAAAACTGAAATCACTGCCAAAAAAAGGTCTGGATATTCGAACAAAAAGTGAGTTGTGAGAAAAGATTAAAACCCACCAGAAAAGCCCACCCAAGTAAATAATATCAAGAGTACTGCATAATTTATCTTGTATTAAAGGCAGGCAAGAAAAAAGTCATTACTCAAAAATACCATCTGAAATAATGTATGGATTTTTCCATACAAGCATGTGAGTAAGTGTGAGTGTCAGCTGTGAATTGGGAGAAGGTTTTGTGGTCAAATCTAGAAATAGATAGGGTTGCGGCAGGAAGAACATCCGATGTAAAACTTTGTGAAATCGAAATATTTAAAGCATCCGTCAGAATTTCATTGAAGCCCGGGTTAACAACGACCGCCAGCGGCGGTGAAAGGGTGAAAGGTGATGAAGGTACAAAGCAATGGAGAGTGCGTAAAGAAGTAAAGAAGCAAGTACAGGTGGGTTGGAATGGGTGGAGAAACGTATCAGGAATTATGTGTGACATAAGGGGAAGGTGAGACCAGCTATGATGTATGGTTTAGACACAGGGGCGCTCAGGAAGAGACAGGTGGCAGAGCTAAAGATAGCAGAGCTGAAGATGTTGAGGATCTCTTTGGGAGTAATGAGGTTAGACAGGATTAGAAACTCATTAGGGAAAGTCAGGGAAGCCAGATTAAGGTGGTTTTGCAAAGAGGAAGACCAAAGAGAAGGTATATGGTTGCGATAAACGAGTTACACACAAAGCTGTATGTGAAACAAATGTATTTAATCTGTTCTCTATTATACAACCAGGCAGTTCCACAATTTCACCCACAAAAAACAATTAACATCTTTGATCAATTGTAAAGTAACTGACACACTTGGTCCTCTAATTTTATTTATTTGGCAATTATGCCAAAAACATGACTTTTAAATTAAAATTTAAATGTCTCCACAACAACAATATCATGGTACTTAAAGTCACAGCAAGAAGCCAAAATGAGCATCAGTAATGTTCAGATCAAATAAACATATTGTGTGTGTGTGTTTGTGTATGTATGTGTATGCACATGCGCATGTATGTGTTCACTTAGGGCCACACTTTGACTTATTGCCCCTGACACTTTCAATCAATCTTAGTGAAAGGGACATAAACAAAACCGTGGGTCCAAAAACAGACAGATTATAAATCAGTCCTTGTTGGGCTTATCAGCACTGTGCAGTTCAACAACACCAATTAAAGAAAACATTTGCTCTTATCTAAATGGGTGCATAACGGCACCGATGTTGTTTTGTTAAAATTACAGATATTCTCCACACTTATCCTCACTGTAATACACATTTTGCAGTTCTGAACATAAAATATTAAAATGTAAAAAAAAAAAAAAATAAAGAAAAATATATTTACTATATTTCAAAGAACTTTTAAGTAGATGGTTGAATTTATAGGACAGCCATTACACTGCTGTGTGTGTGTTTTGTTGTTGATATTTGTAAGCTACTGTGGGTAGCTGTGCATATAAAATCTAAAAGCATCAAACAGCACTTTTTTGTCAGTAGATATTAATATATCTTCTCAGGATTTTATTTATTAACTGGAGACCATGTCAGTACCCTCTTCATCCCCCAAAGCCCACCCCCCACCCATGTACTCACTGTGTGGAATTTGAGACACTTTACCCCACTCCAGTTGTAGTCAGATCCTCCACATGTATTAATGTGACCTAATTACCCCTACACAGTGTAGCATGAATACTGAGACAGATCAGATCAAAAAACAGGCAAAGGGTAAAGAGCAACATGAGTGAAACAAATGACAAATTAGCTAGACTGACATTTTAGCTGTTTCACTAATATTTATACTTCCACAAGGACATGCACAAGGATGCAATCTACTAAATGTAGCTTGTTACATAAACACTTATAGACTAGAGAGGAAAAGCAGTGTTTTTGAAGATTAATATTGTTAAAACTGTAATGAAATAATGCCAATAAAATCTTCCTAAAACCAAATTTAGCAAAATCATGTTTTGTCAGACATTTAAATACAGATCTGTGATTAAATTAATTTAAATATTGTGCTTCTATGTACCTCATTCACCAGTGGTGCTTATGTAGAAAACAGGGCTCAGATAAACACAAATATTTTTCAAACAAGTTTCAGGTAGTAAGAATATTACTTTTTGTCTATTTTCATGTTTTATGTAAAATTTGACTTTTTGAGTTTATCATAATTGTGGCTTATTTGCAAAGCTTTATAGGCAGCAGATAATAATAACTGTTGGCCAAGAACCAATTGATCAAATAGATCAGATCCTAAATTCTCCACTATGGCCAAGACCAAGAGCTGTCCAAGGATGTCAAGAACAAGACTGTAGGCCTACACAAGGTTGGAATGGGCTATTTACAAGAAGACAACCAAGCAGCATTGCCAAGCAGCATTGCTCAAAAGGTGACAACAGTTGGTGTGATTATTCGCAAACGAACTAAACACAAAATAACTGTCTATCTCCCTTGGTCTGGGGCACCATGTATGATCTCACCTTGTGGAGTGTCAATGATTATGAGAACAGTAAGGAATCAGCCAGAACTATATTGGAGGATCTTATCAATGATCTCAAGAGAGCTGGAAACCGCAGGATCTCCCTGCTCAAAAAAGCACACGTACAGGACTGTCTGAAGTCTTTCAGTAAACATCTAAATGAGATAAGAACTGTGTAAAAGTTTTGTGGTCAGATGAGACCAAATTTTAGCTCTTTGGCATTAACTCAACTTTCCGTATTTGGGGAAGGAGGAATGCTGCCTATGACCCAAAGAACGCATGGAAGTGAAAACATTATGATCTGTTTTGCTGCTGAGGGGACAGGACAACTTCCCCACATCGAAGGGATGATAGATGGGGCCATGTACTGTCAAATCTTAGGTGAAAAACTACTCCCCTTAGCCAGGGAAAAATGGATCGTGGATGAGTATTCCAGCATGACAATGACCCAAAACACACGGCCAAGGCAATAAAAGAGTGGTTTTAAAAAGAAGCAAATTAAAACCATGAGGTTAAAACCTTGATCGGCGAAGAGTAGTGGGACAAAATCCCTCCTGAGATGTTTGCAACCCTAGTGGCCAACTACCAGAAAAGTCTAACCTCTGTGATTGCCAGCAAGGATTTTGCCACTAAGTCTTTTTTGCCTTTAAGAACTTATTTACTTATTTCATTTTTTTGAAATGTGTTTTTATAGATGTTTTGTTGTTACTCCGTCTCTCACTGTTAGAATAAAACTAACATTAAAATTCTTAATTAATCATTTATTTGTCAGTGGGCAAACGTACAAAGCTGTATCCATCTAGTCTATATGTATGTCTGTCTGTCTGTACATAGCATACTACAAGAATCCACACAACATAAAAGAAAACCAAGCAAAGTTTAACAAAAGAAGCGAAGATTTCAAAGCTGTGGTGTTTAAAATTAATGGACAATGTTGAGGAATATAAATGCAGTGGTCACTCAAGATAAGTGTGAAGTGGTGGCTTAGTGGTGAAGGTGTTGGACCGATAGCAGAGAGACCGGGGTTTGTTTCCCAGTACCACCAAGCCACCACTGTGCGCTCCTAATGCAGAAGAAAAAAGGCACGTCAGAAGACATCAAGCAGTGCCATCAGAAAAGACCTGGGGGTAATCAAGGGACACCCATCTACTGCCCAGTGGAGCCCATCCAGAAAGAGTATTCATGCAAGAATTTTGGCCTTAACCCTTACCTCAGACAGGGAAACGTTAAGTGAGTTTATGGACAAAAACATGAAACATGATGGAAACTTGGGTGCAAAAACGGGCAGCAGGTCTTCTGAAATTATAAGCTATTATTGAAGAAAGACTTGTCTGTAGCAGGAGACAGGTTGTTTGCAATACTGCTAGTAATGAGAGTAAAGCACAATAACGCATGGTTAGAGTTCAATGCTAAGGAAACCATTTGTTTATTTACTTTTAATTTTGTTAACTGATTTCTGAATTAATTGCTAAAAAGTTTCAACACTTATTTTAGAATGCATTTTTTTTATTTACATGTATAAAGTTAGGGCAGCACGGTGGCTTAGTGATTAGCACTGTTGCCTCACAGCAAGAATGTTCTAGGTTCGTATCTCCGGCAGGGGTCATTCTGTGTGGAGTTTAATTAGGGTACTCCACTTTTCTTCACAGTCCAAAAACATGGACTGTGGCCCTGTGACTATCTGTAACTGTACCTCTGCCTTTCGCCCATTGACAGCTGGGATAGGCTCCAGCAGATTCCTGGAATAAGGAGGTATAGACAATGTTTGGATGAGTGTACAAAGTCTAAAATAAAAAAATGCCTTATGACACAGTTCAGTACTGTACAGTGGCTCCCTAAAACACTATTCCCTGCTGTTTCACAAACTATGTCAAAGTTTGTGTAGTGGTGTTTGTACTCGTTCCCATTTCTGACCTTTTCTCCTAATAATGTTCCTGAAGGGCTCATCCTCATACACACAAGAAGCCTCAAGAAAGGAGATGAACGAGGAAGTATGTGCTTCTAACCTGAGTTCTGCTCTAAAACACAAAGCACATAGACATATTTGAGTGCTAAGGTGGCATCAAATAGCAGCATGTCAATCATATGAGTTTCACTCAGAAGAGGAGAAAAAAAACTAAAATGGGTGAATTTACAACTCTTATTTAAAATGTTAGCATGTAAAGGCAAAACTGGAATTTAACCTTAAAACCCTATTGCAGGTTAACAGATAGGGTAGCTTTGTCCTACAAGCTTATTTCTCTTAAAAATGTATCTTTACATGCTACAACAGTTATATGCTATCCACTTTGGGAAGACTTTACATTAGATTTTGAAATGTGGTTGTGGTCTCACAACTACTTTTGTAGATAAATAAACATATTACTAGCTGGTCTGTTTTTTTAGTCAATGTGCTATCATATTTCAAACTGTTAACATTGTCTGTTGATAAACTTTGTCTTAAAAACTCAAGTGGCCATCTTAATGTTGAAATGTTGAGAGACAGATAATAATAAAACTTTGTCACTTAACCTTTTGCTGACTTGTGTTTGGAAAGTATTTTAGTATAAACTATCACAGATCTGCCACTGCAGAAGGGAGTGATAAATCATCAGGATGTTTACCAGACACGCAAAGACAGACGAGAGAATATTATTTCAGTTTGCATACCTTTAAAAGTACTTTCTATAAAAAAACAATTACTGCCAACAAAAGTGACTCAAAGCAAAAAAGAAGCTAAAATAACAACAGCTAGTTATAATCACAGACATTCTGGTCTTGCATATTAATAGAGAAATATATGACTACAATGTAACTAGATGCTTGAAGCTTTCATGGTTTTGAACATTGGAATGAGCTCAGCTTAAAGTTGGCAAGCACACACAATGTTTTGGGCCATTATCACTTATAGTTGTCTATATAGCTGAATGTTTTATGGTATACTCTTGTGAACAAATCTCATTAATATTTCTTCCACAGTACAGACCTTTTCTCTTTTGTAGCTCTTCTTTGCAACTTTTTATTTAGTGTGGGGATATTCAATTTACAACCCAAATTAACATTAATATAAAATTATTAATTGTATTAAATTTCTCCCCTTCTCGGTTTCTAATAAAAGATCAGGACACAGGTCAGGACATTGTGCTACAGATTCATGAGGAAAGTTGAAAAATCTCACTATTTCTTGGTAGTGCCTTCTTGTTAGTATCACTTATGTTTTCAGCCCCTGTTGCCTATTATTTTAAGTTGTGTTGCTGCCCTCTATTGCAAAGCTTACCTTTTTTTCTTAAAATGCTACATTTGTTCAGTTTAACACTTAGTGTGTTTTGAAATAATTTTGTTGTTAGTAAAATGTGATTTTTGCTAATCATTGCATTCTCTCACCTACAACACACCAAAACCTACAAAAAGGTCTCTTTGAGCGAATTTTACTCAGTAATGTTTTGCCATTTGAGTCCTGGCCTGAACTAAATGACAGTATTCCACTTCAAGCATAGTGCCATCTGCTGGCAACAGGAAATAACTTGTTTTACACTGACTTCACATGTTTGGTGATTCCTAGTCTGAAGACATCTAAAAACCAATAAACACTTATAATTCTAACGTGACCTCTTGGAAACAGGATACATAACACTGTGCACTAACACAAGCATACAATGTTAAATCTACATGGCAATATAAGGGGTATAAATGTAAGTTGCTCTGGATAAGGGTGTATGCCAACTGCCGTGAATGGTTAAGTCAATTAACATGAGAAGTTACAGTATAGGAGCTGATGGTAAAAATGAGAGTGTCTTTGAAGTCAGCTTAGAATATCGAAGTTCGAATAGCTATTCGTCAAGTGGTGTTCTTCCTGTCTGTAAAAACACGATTGATTGATGCCATGTGGCTCAGATGATTATTATTTTTCCTAAAGCTTTCAAGTCTGGGTTTATTTCTACTGGTAACAATGTCAGACACTTATCGTTGGTATCCTTTGTTTGTTCTGTATAAAAATGTTAAACATATAAAAAAGCTCACTAAGTGTGTGTGTGCAATGGCAGTGGTGGAAAATAGCATGCTGATAGCTGTGCCTCAAATCACAAACTCATAAAAGAATTCAGGAAAACAGCCTTTAAACTTTAGAACTTTAAAAATAAAATTAATATTCCTCCATCCATCCATCCATCCATTTATTTTCTGCCACTTATCCGGAGCCGGGTGGCAGGGTAAGAAAAGACTAATCACCTGCATGCCACAGACTATCAAATTATTGTTACATTTACATTTACAATGTAAATGTAAATGTAAATTATTGTTTCTGACAAGTGCACACTATTCATCCATTTTCAAATGCCAACCTAGTGTTGATACTGAATAATAATTATTTGCTTTTCCTCAGTGGTCTTTCCAGTTGGCAGGTCTGAATCTAGTTGAACACCTATGAAAGGCGGGAAAACAGAATGCATGCGGCATGAAAGCGGACCTAATCTAAAAAAAATTTCAATGTTATGTCTTAGTCATGTCCACTTTATATAAAATCCATGCAATGAAGAATTGAGATTTAAACATTTAAAACTAGGGGACGTGGTGGCTCATGGTTAGAGTGTTGGACTACCAACCAGAAGTTTGTGGGCTTGATTCCCAGCTCCACCAAGCCACCATTGCTGGGTCCCTGAGCAAGGTCCTTAACCCCTTTTTGCTCAGTTGTATTAAAGAGATAAATGTAAGTTGCTCTGGATAAGAGTGTCTGCCAAATGATGTAAATGTAAAGCAAAAGGCGGCCATTCTCAGTCATAGTGTAGAGTTTCTGAAGTGTTTAGTGAACATATACATTTGTATGTGTGACTCAGTTAACTGCCCATTTGGTACAGGTAAGTTTTTGCAGGAGCATTTTTCCACGGGGCTATCTCCCTCTACTCTCAAGGTTTATGTGTTGGCCTTAGCTGCTTACAATGTCTCTCTGTTGGCACCTTGAGGTTGAAACCTGCACAGCACTCTGAGCTACTGGCTTGGGATCTGGCTGTGGTTCTAGAGGGCTTGTGTAATGCCGCTTTTAACCTATAAAAACATTTATTATGTGTAATGTCAAGTATCTGACCGCAAAATAGTTTTTTTTTCTTGCTAACTCTTCCCCTTAAGACAGTCTTTCTCAAATAGTGGGGCTCGGAGCGATGCCAGGGGGGCGCTCTAAATTTTTATTAATAAATTACAATGTTTTGAATAAATCCTTCTCAAAGTGTCTGTCTTTTATTGTGCAAAAAAAGGTCCAACAAGTTGGGTACCAATGATTTAAATTTAAAAAAATAGTGAACAGAGATGCCTAAAAACAATGCCGCTGTTGGGAAGGGAAAAATGCTGGGTGTGGGAAATCACTTCAGTTCTGTTATCACTCGTTTACACTTTTAGCATCACTTTTAGAAGCAGCACATACTGAGGCAAGCAAAACAACATGTTTTTTTAGAGCAAATGTAAGCCTTTAATAAAGGATTTTAACTCAATGCCAACCCAATGGAATTTACTGTAATTACAGCTGTGCTGATGAGCTTGCACTTCTGTGCAAGTTTGGAAAGAAAAAAATTAAGAATGCAAGTGATCCACCATGGTTTGTCTAATGTCAAATGGCTGTTAGTCTCATCAGTCATCTATTATTAGACTGTACATCTATAGGGAAGCGGTAGCTTAGTGGTGAAGGTTGGAGAGCTGATTAAAAGCGCACGGGTTCAATTCCCAGCAACACCATGCTCCCACTGCTAGGCACCTAAGCAAAGACTTTACTCAACTGTTCAGTTGAGACCCCTGATTTAAAGCCACCAAAACAGTCATTCATTTAAGACCTCATAACATCACTGTAATAGAATGTGCTGTGTTCATAGGTTATTGTGCCTCTGCTGGTGTCCACTTGGATAGCATAGAAGAGAATAGTGTGTTAGCATTTTCTAAATTGGTATAACAAACTTTTAACTTAACGAAATCTCATTAGTATTCTTTACTTTTGTAACTGTGGCGATGGTTTCAACATAAATTATATGTATTTGTTTAACTTAGTGCCAGTTTTTTGAAATGGTCCAAAAAAATTAATAATCTAGGACAGCACAACAACCTCTACCTGTTACAAACAAACAGAAAAAACCCCACAAGAATATCTTCGATTTACATTAAGATAGGAATTAAGAGTACATACACATGACAAAAATAGACTGCACTGAAAAAATAACTTTTTGGTGTACTATTATATACACTGCTCAAAAAAGGGATCACTAAAATAAACACATGTCAGCGTAGTGTCCAGAGCATGTTGGGCCCTCATACACCCTAATGGAGTCTGTTTCTGACCATTTGAGCAGACACATGCACATTGTGTGGCCTGCTGGAGGGTCATTTTGCAGGGCTCTGGCAGTGCCTCCTCCTGTTCCTCCTTGCACAAAGACGGAGGTAGCAGTCCTGCTGCTGGGTTGTTGCCCTCCTACGGCCTCCTCCACGTCTCCTGATGTACTGGCCTGTCACCTGGTAGCGCCTCCATGCTCTGGACAAGACGCTGACAGACACAGCAAACCTTCTTGCCACAGCTTGCATTGATGTGCCATCCTGGATGAGCTGCACTACCTGAGCCACTTGTGTGGGTTGTAGACTCGTGTCATGCTACCACTAGAGTGGAAGCACCGCCAGCATTTAAAAGTGACCAAAACATCAGCCAGAAAGCATAGGAACTGAGAAGTGGTCTGTGGTCACCACCTGCAGAACCACTCCTTTATTGGGGGTGTCTTGCTAATTGCCTATAATTTCCATCTGTTGTCTATTCCATTTGCACAACAGCATGTGAAACTGATTGTCAATCAGTGTTGCTTCCTAAGTGGGCAGATTTCACAGAAGTGTGATTGACTTGGAGTTACATTGCGTTAAGCATTCTCTTTATTTTTTTGAGCAGTGTATTAAATTAACATATAATAATATTAAATATCAATGAGAACTAAAATTTCTCAAGTAAAATCTGACATACATACACATTTAATTGATGATCAGTGAGCTCTTTTGTCTTAGCCATGACTGTCCACAAACCAACAGTAGAGAGTGTCTGTTTTTCACCTGTTAAGTTGTCTAAAACAGCTGTTCCCAATGAATCATAATTAGGATGCTTTAAAACAGTTTGGACTATTTGGAATGGTATAGAACTTTGGATTTTCCCATAGACTGTGACAGTTTGCAAAGAGTATGAATAATTTTGGACATGCCACTTTTTGTTCTAATGTAAATAAAAGCTGAGACATATTTTTTTCCACAATGATGCCTCTTGAATATAGTCTTATTATCTTTTGGGAGAAGCCTGTGGAATTTCCGGTTTTAAAAAAAAAACTTGCTGGTTGAATAAAAGTAAACTTTAGGTCAGAATTTCTCAGGGGTATGAAAAATTTAGGGCTTGACTATACACATAATCTATTATATCTATATATATATATATATATATATATATATATATATATATATATATATATATATATATATATATATATAGAGAGAGAGAGAGAGAGAGAGAGAGGAGAGAGAGAGAGAAGAGAGAGAGAGAGAGAGAGAGAGAGAGAGAGAGTGTATATATAGTCAAGCCCTAAAAGGTCCTCGTTGATAAAAAAAAAAAAATAAAGTTTACTTGACTGCTTTCAATAAATCTGACTTATTCATTAAATATAATAAGGTAATGTTTACTTAATTTTTAAATAGGCATTGCAGTAAAAATATTAAGATTTACATAATAACCCTAGATGAATTGCACTTAATGTTAGGACTAATAAAGTTTACTTAAAATCTGCTTGTGCAAATTGTTATGAGAATTGTTTTAAGTAAATCTTAAATGTTTTTTTTGGTGTACAACCCACTACAATAAATTCAAATGTTTGTAAAAACTTGGTCATTCTGTTAACAAGATTATTTTGATGGGCAATAAAGGCAAAAGAAGTTTTCACAATTCCCTGTAGCATTAAATCATTTCTTAATTCCAACTAGGTAATGGAGAGATTATAATAATTAGAATATATATATATATTTTTTTTATTTTAATGTATTTTAGCGTTGTCTATATTTGCTAATAAAAAATAATTTGCAATCTTGTAAATGGCAACAGTAGTAATAGTTTTATCTATGCACCTAACGCTGATTTACAAAAAAAAATTACTTCGTTTTTAGGAATTTCCCCGTCACACCTTGCTAAAATGCCTCTACTAGATCTAAAAGTCTTTAAAAGTACCATCCACTACAGCAACATTTACTTTTCAAAGTAATTTTCTTACTTGAGGGTGCCACTACCAGGTGCAAATATTGTTGTGATGCTGCTAGACAGTCGTAATTATCAGTGTCTCTCTCCTTCTATAACATACATTTACACCACACACTGCATCCGCAAAGCCACCAGTGTGGACAACCGCACACACCCCTTACACTCACTTTTTTTCCTCAAGCTATCTTAATACACAGAACTACTTAACACACAGAACTGAGCTACTTCAACTGACACACACACACTCATCCGAAAAAAGGACCACGTAAACATTCTCTTTAAGACCGGACAGGTTAATGCTGTTTTGCACAGCAATTGTTCCTGCTATTTTTATTTGCACAATGTTTCTATCTGCACATCACAACTCATCTGGTCAGTTCTATTTGATGTACTGTGCAAAGTGTTCGGGTTTGCATCGTCTATTTTGTACTGTTTTTTGTATTTTTATTTGCACAAGTTGTACTTATTCTTGGTCTTTAGCTCTGTGTTGTTCTACTGTTAATTTATCTTTTTGTTGTTTTGTGTAATTCTGTGTTGTTTTATCCATTTCACTGTGATTGCATCTGCTATATATGGTTGAAATGACAAAAGCTTCTGGATACTTGATACTTAAAATGTTGAGATTCCTGCTTTATAACCACAGTTTGTGCAAAGTTCATTTGAAGGATTATACATACATACATACATACATACATACATATGTAAAAGAAAATCTTTCCCCAAGGCTGGTATAGACATATTGTACCAGTGTCTATACTGATCATTCTAACAGAACAACACGCAGTTAATTAAATTAAGTATGAGCAAAACAAGAAAGTTTTCAAAACAAGAGTTTTCTATTTGACTACAGAGCGCAGTGCACGACCCTTGGTCTTGTCTTGGGGCTTGGCAAATTACTGAGGTTAACAGGTTAAATGTACACAATTAATACCTGGTTATGATCTGTGGATGATCAATTGATTCCAGAAAGGTCACAGGACCAGCTGTATGCAACAGATCCAATACCTCCCATTAAAGGAATCACAGCAGGGACAACATATCAAAATAATTATACGCTTGTGACAGGATCAGTTATAGGACTGCAGAACTTGCTCTAACCACTGGTTCTCAACAAAAACACCTTGCATGTTACTTGGAGGACCCTCTGTGGTTAGCGTTGTTGTCATACCAATTTTGAAAGGCTGAATGTCTTAAACATGTTGATGAAAGGGAGAAATGCATTTTGCTTCTTTCAAAAAAAGTGCATAGGTTTAAAAATTGGATCTTTGGCGATAAATAAAAATTAAAAAAAAATTTTTTTTTTAATTAACTAATAAAAAAAGGTTGAAATGTTTCCTAACAAAGTATCTCCTCTTTGATCAATACAGTCATTTAGCGCTGTTGATAGTCTGAAAAAATTTGTCCGCTATTTCAGTGATTATTTCAGTTCATTTTCTTTGGGCAGAGATGCCTTTAGCTGCCCAGTAAAGGATCTATTAATTGACATGGAGGAGCAGTTGAATTAAAGAGCAACCTCAGATAGAGATATCTTTATAGTTCTTGCTCTCTGTCTTCATTTTATTTGAACGTGATGACTAAACATCCTTAGCTGTCTGACGCAGCAATTAAATTTAATTTAACAAAGTTAAATGACTGTGAGTCGGGGTTTTCAAAATTGTTGACAATAAAAAATAAATACCGGAATCACCTGCATGCGGAGGATGACCTCAGGCTTGCGCTGTCCAACATTGAACCGCTCACTGCGCTTCTTTGTAAAAAATAAGCAGGTACAGGTATCCTATTAATTCACAGCAGCATGGTTAGCCAAACTTACCCAAGTTCCAGTTATATTGTTTAGACACATTTTAGATTAATTAAGGGCTACAAAAATAATTCCTGGGGTTTTTTTTGGTTTTTTATTTTTTTTTCTAGCCCTTAATTAATCTAAAATATTTCTCAAAAATATAAAACGATATAAAAAAATATAATGTAATGTAATATGCAAACTGGAGCTTAGGTGTTTCAGTTTCTCTATCTATCTATCTATAATAGATAGATAGACAGATAAATAGATAGATGGGGAGGGAGGCATGCCATATTAGGACAGTGTTTGGGGGGCTTCAGTTCCAAAAGGTTGAGAACCATTGCTCTAAACCATTACCATCAGCTGTCACCGACCTATAGAAGAGGGAAATGGTTGTCATGGAGCTTGTTGCTGCATGCTGTTGTGAAGCACAGCCTGCACCAGTAAGGGACATTCGGTGGAGACTAGCCAAGATAAAGACTATCAAGTCACAAAGAAACTGACCAGAAACAATGGTAAATATTTAGACTAATATTTTTCCTGACCCCAGTACATGATCTCATGTGCATCACTGCAAATTAAAAAATTAAATGAAATATATACTAGAAATGATAAATGTAGCTTGCACAATTAGACACACATTTTCAATAATTATAATTTACTAGCAGTCTTGTTGTACTCCTAGTAACAGGTCAACAACGCTGCAGAACAGTGTGATGTGTTCCTCCTAATGAAGCCATTCTCCACTCAGCCATGCGGAAAGATTGAGCTTCCAAAGTGCAGCATCTTCATTTGCTATATTTACTCAGGATGACCCCTCTGAGATCCCCTGTTCATTTAAGAGAACACACACACACACACTCCAGTCTTATACCCTTCCTCTCTGTTAAAGAGTAAGAACCCCAAAGGTGAAGCAACTGACATGAAAAGTTTAGTACTGATGCATCTGTTCCAGGTGATTGAGCGCAAAGCAGCACAGGATGGAGAAACACAAAGTGAAAAAGTCCCACAGTCTGAGACATACAGAGACTATAAGAAAGCATTTGGATGTGCAAAAATATAGCTTAGTTGCAGTAAGAATGCTCAGATGTGTTATTAAACAGTAAACGGTAAACGGATGGCGGCGGCGGTGCATACACATCGCGCGGCTCAGCGTCTCTCCAGATTTGCGGTATTTGTGCTTATTTACGCACTATTCTCCTGCGTGCTCGCGCAATTCTGTCATGCAAGTGTTTCATACAACAGACAATCACTTTTGGATATTGGTCACATCTGCACAAACTTTGTTTCGGACTTTATTTTCAACTCTGACCAGATACCACCGGAGCTTGTAAGGAAGCCGCAACACAGCGAGCCTTTTATCCCGAGCGGAACTGTCTGGCGCCGGCGCAGACGCCGAGATCGTAAACAGAAACGAGGAAAACGCGGAGGAATCCAGGTTAAACTGAAACAAAACCCACATCGGACAGCGTTTCCTAGTATTTTCCTCGCCAGTGTTCCTGGTGAATAAACTGGATGAACTCAGGATCTGGACCCTCACACAGAGACTGATAACGGACTGCAATATTATGGTCTTTACGGAAACTTGGCTCAACACCGGCATCTCAAATAGCGTGCTTGAGGGGCGCACTATTTTCAGGGCGGATAGAGAAGCAGTGTGCACGGGTAAGAACGGAGGAGGGGGCTTATGCATTTATGTAAACAAAACATGGTGCACTGTCTCTGTCACTGTTTCTTCTCACTGCTCTGCTGATCTTAAAAACCTGATCATTAAATGCAGACCCTTTTATTTGCATTTAGTTCACATGTCTTGTGGTGATAGCAGTGTATGTCCCCCCGGATGCAAAGGCTAGCACAGCTATGGAAGAACTAAGCTCTGCTATCAACAAGCTGCAGACAGTGCATCCTGATGGAGCCTGTCATTGCTGGGGATTTCAAGCACTGCAATCTAAGATGTGTTCTGCCGAAATTCCAACAAAACGTCTCCTTTTTCACTAGGGGACAAAAAACTCTAGATCATGTATACACAAGTGTGGCCGATGCTTACAGAGTCACACCTCTCCCCCACCTTGGACAATCAGACCATCTTTTCATTGTTCCTGTTGCCCAAGTTACTGTCCAGTCATTAAAAGTGTGAAACCCACAATCAGGACTGTTAAAGTTTGTATGGATGGGGCTGACGCTGCTCTCCAACAGCAGTTCACACATACAGACTGGAGTGAATTTGCTGCACAGGCCACTACAGATACAGTCACCAATATCAACACTTACACCACTGCTGTCCTTGATTACATTAATAAGTGTGTGGATTTGGTGACTACAAATAAGAACATCAAAGTGTTCCCCAATCAGAAGCCCTGGATGAACCGTGAGGTCCGTCTCCTGCTCAAAGCACGCAACACCGCCTTCAGGTCTGGAGACCGGAAGGCCTACAACGTCGCCAGAGCCGATCTGAGGATGGGAATCTTAAAAGCCAAACACGAATACAAACAGCAGATCGAGGAGCACTTCATCTCTGCTGACCCCCCCCGACACATGTGGCAGGGAATACAGGCTATTACTGACCGCAAAAACCACCCAACAGAAAACACCTCCAACCAGCTCTGCCTCACTCCCTAACGAGCTTAACCACTTCTATGCTCGCTTTGAAAAAGGGAATATAGAGCCTATGCTCAAAACAGAGAGCTGTCACCAGGTGAGCAGCCACTCTCTCTCTCCATCTCTGAAGTGTGTGCTACCCTGGGAAGGGTGAATAGTAGAAAGGCAGCTGGCCCTGATGGCATCCCTGGACGCGTACTCAGAGCATGCGCGCAGCAGTTGGCTGAGGTCTTCACGAACATCTTCAATCTGTCCTTGGCCCAGGAAATCGTCCCCACCTGCTTCAAGTCTGCTACCATTGTACCAGTGCCGAAGCACTCTGCTGCAAAAGAACTGGGTGACTTTCGTCCAGTCGCACTCACCCCAGTTATCGCAAAGTGCTTTGAAAGACTGGTCCTCAGCCACCTTAAAGCCTGTCTGCCACCCAACCTGGACCCTCACCCAATTTTGCCTATCGTCCAAATAGGTCAACTGAAGATGCCATTTCCACAGTACTACATTCTACCCTGACTCATTTGGACAAACCCCGACACTTTATGCCAGGATGCTGTTTGTCAATTTTAGTTCAGCTTTTAATACAGTTAGCCCTTCTAAGCTAACCTTGAAGCTGAAACAGCTCGGCATCAGCACACACCTTTGCAATTGGACCCTGGACTTCCTTACGAACAGATCACAGTCTGTTCGATTGAATAACATCACCTCCTCCAATCTCACCATCAGCACCGGGGTTCCCCAGGGTTGTGTTTTGTCCCCTCTCCTATACTCCCTTTTCACCTATGATTGCGTGCCTGTCTATGCGTCAAACAGCATTGTCAAGTTCGCAGATGATACCACGATAGTAGGCCTGATCAGAGGTAACGATGAGACGGCCTACGGGGAGGAGATCCAGCACCTGGCAGCATGGTGTGAGGACAATAACCTGGAACTCAACACTAAGAAGACAAAGGAGGTCATTGTGGATTTCAGACGAGCTAGCAATCACACTCATCCTCCAATTCACATCAACGGAGCGGCTGTTGAGAGTGTACCTAGCTTCAAGTTCCTAGGAGTCCACATCTCTGAGGATCTCACCTGGTCTCTGAATTCTTCTTTCCTGACGAGAAAAGGCACAACAGCGCCTATATTTTTTGAGGAGACTTAAAAAGTCCCATCTCAGCAACAAGATACTGGAGAACTTTTACTGCAGTACCATCGAGAGCATCCTCACAAACTGCATCTCAGTATGGTACAGCAGCTGCACTGCTTCAGACCGCACAGCCCTTCAGAGGGTGGTGAAAACCGCCCAACAAATTATCGGCACTCAGCTACCTACCCTGGACAACATACACAAAAAACGCTGTCTGCAAAGGGCGAGA
This sequence comes from Bagarius yarrelli, assembly GCA_005784505.1. Lineage (NCBI taxonomy): Eukaryota > Metazoa > Chordata > Actinopteri > Siluriformes > Sisoridae > Bagarius > Bagarius yarrelli. The sequence goes on from VCAZ01000002.1 coordinate 931,488, forward strand.
GGCATAATCAAAGATCCCTCTCACCCCAACCACGGACTGTTCACTCTTCTCCCATCAGGCAGACGCTACCGATGCCTCAGAGCCGCACAAACAGACTGAGAAACAGCTTCTTTTCTGTGGCTGTTTCTGCACTGAACAGCTGATATACATTATTAATCACTACTGCACTGCCACTTCTGTACTTTGCACTACCTTATCATTATGCATCTTTGCACAATCTATAACTATCTATTGTTACACCTCTATACTCTATCCATATACCTCTGTACATTATCTACCAACACCTCTATAACTATCAACATACCCTATTTATTACACTGATATTTATTGTAAATAAGCCACTCATGCACTTCTGGTTAGATGCTAACTGCAATTCATTGGCTCTGTACATGTACCTTGCACAATGACAATTAAGTTTAATCTAATCTAATTTAAACAATTAGTTACCAGCATATTTTACATTTCGCCCTTTAAAAATGCTGACTTTGACTCCAGTCTATTCAGACACATGTTTTTTTGAAATTTATTATAAGTTTTCCCAACGAATCCTTTCGATCTGCTTGCAGACGTGACACAGGGTCAAACTAAAAGCTGACATTTCAGCAGCTGATTATTCAAAAGCAAACACACTGGTTAGCCTTTCCTTTGTCCAGTCACACATTTAGATGGCACATGCACTGCCTGGAATCAGCTCAATAAACATAGCATGAATAGGTAAGCTAAAAAGTTTCTATTAAATATTTACAACTTGCCACACTAAACTTTTTTCCTCTAAATCACGATTCTTTTTTCCCCTAGTAAAAAATAAAATGTAATTCATTTGGTTTAAAGCAATCCTGTTAAAGGTCTGAAATGATTAGAATTAAAAAAAAAAAATCTATGTATGTTGTATAAATAGTTTTTCTCTACAGGGACACAATCCTACAGTATGGTCTTTTTAGAGCTGGAAAACCCACCAGAACTCAAACAGCAAATAATTTATGTGGACCTATTTGTATAAAGTTAATGGGCTTACTTCTAGCTGATGCAGTTTCCTTCAAGGAGGATGTAAGATGGTTAGTCTGCAATCTTAATATGGCAGTAGATTCAATATTGGTTGACGACTATGATGTCTCTCAAAGCAGTTTTTTCTTCCTGATATTCAAAAATTCCTGCAGAGATAATAAAATTAACCTCATCTTCACAATATGAGAGTCTATGAGTGCACTAATGTCACTTTAATTAAAAAAGCATTGAGCATTTTATTAGTGATTCTGGCTTATATTTATTGCCCAAATTATTTATTTTAATACTTACTTCATTTTGCCTTTTTCCAAAGTGTTGGACATTTTACTGATTCTGTTTTAAATGTTATTCTTAAAATTATCTGTACATCGAGGATAAAAAATTTAAATCTTTTTTAAATGGTTCTGTCTATATCTCATACATTATAAAGTAATAAACAGTAAATACATCAGCTGTCTTTAGTCAGTGGCTTTTTATAAAAAAATTTAAAAAAATTCCACATATCCCAGAAATCAACACCTTAAAAAGGAATTAAGCCATGTAATTACAACAATCCTGAAGTAACACCCTAAAGAAAAAACCTATACTTAAAAAAAATTACATATTAATCTAACATGATAAGAAATACTAAGTTGGCTTTTTATGTTAAACAACTTATAGCAAAGTGATGATCTATTATTACATAAATATTTCCCTATCTAACACTAACTGCTAAAGCCTCTGTTAGTACAATCATTATCATCATCTCATTTCATACTAAAAAGGCAAATTTGTAAACTCAATCAGTAAACTGCCATTAGAAGAAATAGGAGACTAGTTTGCATGCCATGGGTTCCACAACCACCATCTCAGAAATACTAAAGTACATCACCGACTAAAAAATAAGCAGCATAAAGCATTAACATAAATGTTATAATATCCTCATCAAATTACAGATATCAATTTTTTTCCTTACTGAAAGAGTGCAACAGCAAAATTTAACAACACAAATGAATTCTTCAAAAGGTTCAAGCCTTAATCTCTAGTAAATCACTTAAATAGAACAGAGCAGCTTTATACAAGTCAAATGACAAAGCAGGTAAACAGACAAGAAAAAGTCATAAATCAAAAATTACATTTTTAAATCTTCACAGCAGAGCAAAAATAACAAGTACTAAATACAGGTCATTACTTTTAGGTCATATCTTGCAGGTCACACTGCTAGTCTAAAAAAAGACTTGCATGATAATCAGTGTCCTGCTAATAAGAATTTGTCAAAAAATAATGAACAAATTCACCAGATGACTTAAATATAGTGCAAAAAAATATAATCAAAGATAAATACAATAGAACAAAGATGTAAATGAAATATAGTATTTTTGGAGTTTTTTTGGAGATTAGATAAATAAACTGAAAAATCAAATGTGAATCACACTGAATAGACTGCACCCTATAAATAATGTACAATTAATCTTTGTTAAAGCTTTTCTTCTTGTGCCTGAATGCTTTAAACTTGCTTAAATGTTTACACAGTAACAGACCTTAAAATGTACTAATGATATTATTCTATTATTAAACCTCAACATTAATCCACAAATCACATGCATTCTGAACTGTGGTGCAGTTAAATATAAACCCAACTTGACATTTTACATCCTGTTATGTGAATATTATAGATACAAACATTGCAATGTCGATGCTGAACCCATATATTGTACAACCCTAGTCCTAAGTACTCTTAATTGTCTTCAAAATTATTGATTATTTATTAAGTGCACACAGTGATGTCCAACAAGAATTTGTTGGAAAATGTAATATTAATATTTAATAGATAATGCACATCATAACATAATTAAAACCTAGGGGCAAGTAATTAATTAAATAAATAAGTAAAAAAATATTTACATTTATTTAATAGCAGATCAGACAACATCACAGTGCAACAGAACTCTAGGGGAATACATCATAAGCGGAAAAGAGTTGTGCAATAAGGAGTTAGGAGCTAGGGATTGCGCAACAGGGATAATATAAGTATATAGTATAAGTATATTCAATTCATTGTCAAAGGTACATGTACAGAGCCAATGAAATGCATTTTTTCGCATATCCCATCTTAGTAAGTTGGGGTCAGAGCGCAGGGTCAGCTATGATACAGCGCCCCTGGAGCAGGAAGGGTTAAGGGTCTTGCTCAAGGACACCCAACAGTGGGTTGACTTTGCCGGAGGTGGGGCTTAAACCCAGGTGTTTCTGGTCTTCAGATTAACAACTCAGCACCTTAACCATTTGAGCCACCCTGCCCCTGCCATATACGATTAGAACGCCTAGTATAATAAACAAACAAGTACCAAACAATAAGTAATCGTGGGGAACATGATCAAGAGGTGGCTCATCTTTAAGGTGTTGCACAATTCCCAGCTCCACCAAGCCACCAATGCTGGGCCCCTGAGCAAGGCCCTTAACCCCCAATTGCTTAGTTGTATAAATAAGATTTTAAAAAAATATAAGTCGCTCTGGATAAAGGCGTCTGCCAAATGCTGTAAATGTAATCAAATTTGGATTAAAGATGGCAGTGAATAAAATAGGCCACAAAAGTAGTTACAGCAATTAACGAAAACATGGAAAAGTATAAATAAAACGATGTGTATAGACATGGTTCATGGTACATTAACAAGTACAGATTTCGAGCGTGAGAGCAATTCCATGGAAATTACTGCTAGCACTTGGAAGCATAAGCCACTACAACAGCGACTTAACACAGCTAATAGAGTTTTCTTTAACACTCAGATTACGTATGCAATCAAGTCAACCGAACGGCGACAAATTTGAATTTTATTTGGGCATATACTATACAGCCTTCAGCAATTTTGAATTTTACTGTGGCAATATCATTTTCTGCTTGCAGATGGAGTTTGCCGGACTGCAATAAAAATAGGATTACTCAACTCATTCTAACCAACGCCTAAAGACTCATTCTTGTAACACAGATTCAACACCTAAAGACATTGTGTTGTTTTTGTGTAGAACCATGGGAATACTTTGTTTTATTTTACTTTGTACTGCATGTGCTATATATAGTTAAAATGACAATAAAGCTTCTTAAACTTGAACTCCATCCTGTAGAGGACAACCCACACGTTGAGTTGACACATTTAAAATGTTCATTTATGCATGTTTGATAATTAAGTTATTGTAAATTATCAGAACAGAGCATCAACGAATCAATGAATTGTTGGCTCAACAATGTTTATGTTACACTGAATCATTTAACACAGCTAGTCTACAATACAAAGTAGCTGTACAGTCTAAATATGTGAATGTTTGATTTCTGAAAGAGTTTTATAAAAAGGTGTAATGTAATGAAATATTACAAAAGGGAAAAAAAACAGAAACAAAGTCATAGCATATTTAATACAACTTTACGAAATTGCAATGGGAACACAGTCTAAATAATTTGCTGGTGTTCCCACAGACTTGCAAGGATGCAATAAGTGTTTGCTATGTTTCTTAAATTGTATCACTGGCAGTTGTCTAATCATTGGTATGGTACGTTAGGTGGTGGCTAGTTGGACTGCATTTACTGCATTTTAACCTTTTACTTTACCAAGCAATAAACCTATGCAATTTAAAAAATACTTTAAATTTATTAAAAGCAAAATATGTTAATTTACAAACCCCTTTTCCAGGAAAAATTCCTAAAAACGCAACAAAAAATAAAATCTTTTTAAAATAATTAATAAAATAATTTTTTTTATCCACTTTAAACTTTATATAACACACAGAAAGACAGACTTTTTTGTATTTTAATTAACAAATGTTTTGTTTAACAAACAAAAGTAAAAACATTTTTTTACTACTGCAACCCAAAAAGTGTGGACAAAGACAAATTAAAAAATACTAGCACTGTTTTAATGGTTTACAAAGGTTTAACAAGTAGAGAAACTAAGATTCACTAAAAAGAACTTACAAAAAACTGATGAATCCAGAAATGCAACCTGAAACTGTATTACACAAAAAAGTCATAAATTAATTTTACACAGAAAGACTGTCAAGCTCTCTGCTTCTGGCATGTTTTCAATTAAGACCAAAAGACATTGGAAACTTGTTGTGTGGTCCAACTATCACACGTTTCGATCTTAAATTCAAGAAAATGAAAGTCATATTTTATGTGGCAAAGATAAAAAAAAAATCTTTGCCAATCAAGCTGGGGCTCCAACCCTGACAACCTACAGCCTCAGCTATCTAAGCTACCACCTAGAAGAACCTTTAAATGCAAGAAAGCTGATCTCATGTTCACGTTGACCATGTTACTGGAGAAATTCAAAACAGAAGCATTTTTACACAAGTCCAGGGGGTTGTTTGAAAAGCCTATACTGGATGAATGTTTTGTACATCAAGGCTACATCATTCACAGTAGTCAAACAAGATCCCAAGAGACGGTACACAGCCTTTTCTACAGAGTTCTGGTATAATTTAAGTCTGCACTGCAGGCTAACATTATAAAGAGCATCATGGCCTATAACATGGCAACTTTACACTGCCAGGTGTCCATTATTCAGCTAAAATTAGCAATTTAGAGAACAAAATATAGCCTTATAACAAAGCCCTCTTGGGGTTTGTTTGTCGGATGCTCAATTCTGAAACAGCTGGACCTCAGATCATTTGAATTGCCGAAGCCCATTTTGGCCCCCCATCCTGGAGACACAACCACCACCAGTGGGAATGATGAAAGTGCAAATGTGTTCTCTGCTGATGCATGGCTATAACAATGGCTCTGCTGGGGGTTGCTAGGATTGTGTTGCTTGCCAATCCCTTTTTTTGTTGGACTCTTGTTTGCCAGTGTCACTAAAAGGAATCCCAAGTGCTGTCCAAACCTTACAATGAGTGCACTTTATGTGGATAAGAGGGATGATAAAAAAGGTTAATTTTTCACAGCTCTATTTAGTGGGCAGAAAGAATTAGTATGTTTAATTGCACACAGATGCAATGCAAAACCATAAAAAATGTTTTTTTATATGCAGAA
>VCAZ01000002.1:942491-987507 GCA_005784505.1 Bagarius yarrelli
GACTTATACCAACTTAACGCCGAACAACGAACGAAGCAGTAAGCTATGGACAAGCTTTAAAGACCCCCCCCACACAGCCCAACTCCAGCATTTGCCTCTCAAACAGAGCTCCCCCTACCATTACATTATATGCCAGAAATTATAGGCCTTATTTCAGCTTTGGAACACAATTTAATATATTTCTGATATCTGAAGTCTGAGGACTTTTTGGCCTTCCAATAAAAAGCTAGGTAACTACCAGAATGAACCATGAACCATATGAACCATGGGGGATTGCCTTGTAACAATCTCTGATGAGTGCAATTTTTTTATATTTGTCCAAACACCTTGGCAAGATGTGGTACCAAGATTATCGACAAAGTAACCACTGTAATTGAAATGACAAGAATATTGCAAAGAAAACAAAAATTAACTTTCTTCCACATTTTCATCTCTACTGTATCCTTTGTGGACACGCATTTACAACCATAACGCATGTGTGTTGCAGCAGCACCGTTTCTAAACCAGATACAATGTTATGACATGCAACTGTTCCTTGTGCCTTCTTTGAACTTGGAAAAAGACGCACGCTGTACGAAATCTATTGAAATTCACATTTTTAGCCCCTTTTAAAAACAAAACCAAAAACAAAACTCAACCATTGTAGGATTTTTTATAGCTTTTTTACAGCACGTAAACAAGGCAGAAGCGACTTACAATGATCGCTTTTATACAACTGAGCAATTGGGGTTAGGGGCCTTGATCAGGGGCCCAGAGGTGGCAACTTAGTGGTGCTGGGAATCGAACCCAGATTTTCCAATTAGCAGTCCAGTACCTTAACCACTGCACTACCACTTCCCTCTACATTTCTTTCAGGCCTGGAAAAACATACCATTTAAAAAACTAACATACATAGTCAATATTGAAAATTGGATGAAGTAATAATTTCTTACTGAAATTAAAAAAAAAACCTGTTAATTATCTGACCTAAAATAAAGTCATGTTAGAGCTGGGCGATATCGCCTAATTTTATATCACGATATAGTTCTTAATTTTGGTCTATACGATATTATTACGATATTAATACAATTATTAGAAAAGTCTCAGAAAAACTATCAATGGAGGTCTGTACCTACAAACATCTGAAAAATCATTTTGCCAAGTCTATAAAACCATATAATTTTTTTTAAAATAAAAACGCTACAAATAAATAATGAGCCGAATCTACCACTCTCATAAAACAGAGACTCATTTATTAAGCATGTAATTTATACAAATAGTGTTACAGTACTACATTTATTTTTGCATTCGCTGGAGTAACATTTGTGAAATTGTATGTGGCATTGCGAGTGTAAAATATAGACGTAAACAAATATACATGTAGAAACTAAATATAGTTAAACAAATATATTACTACTAGCTTAACTGTAATAAAACCATAAGGGCTGGTATACCTGAGACCTAACATGGTATTACGTTTAAATTAAATTACTGAATGAGTCGTCAGTTCAGTGGTGTAAACAGATATATATATATATATGATCTACATTTCTACATAAATGCTATACCAGCCCTTATGGTTTTACTACAGTTAAGCCAGTGGTAATCAATAATCCATAATTTGTTGTCTGTTTGTGCCGTGCATTAATAATAATTCCTGCTGCCACCAGACAATTCTGAGCCAAAATGACGCAAGTTACGTAGTCCTGGCGCGTTATCGAGCAAATCAGATAATATAGAAAACGCATAGTCAAAAAGTAACCGGTTTTGATTGGATTAGAAGAAATCAGTCTCCGCCTTCCCCTCCCCCCCCCCTTCCCACTCCTGCTTGCAAACCTCAGTGCCAAGCGCGAGTCAAAGAAAGATAGTGAAGTGCATATCAGGTTATTTTAGAAAAAATTATGCCCTGCCTACGGCATATTCTTTAGGATGAATCAGTTTTTTAGTTCTTAACACCACTGTTTTTGCTAGCGAACTGCCATTTATAGACAATTCAGCGCAAAAAAGATGGCTAAAGTGTAAACACAAAAAAATTGTAGATCACAAGAATACAGATTTATTTCAAATTAATGATTTACACTTGCGCTTATAACTTGATTTACACCTTTACAAAACCCATTTTGCGCATGTGGATATATTTAATGCTTGCAAATGTCACATACATTTACACAAATATTAGCCCGCGCATGCACATTTTTTGGCAGTATTTTACCTTCATAAAATTTCTCTAAAAAGCACTGCATGCATGTGTTTTGGCTTGGTAAAATCCCACACATCTGTAGTATTTTTTTCTTTAAATCAAAGTTAAGGAGGAACAAAGCCGACATTAATAAGATTATCTTTATTAGCGATTCAAGTCTTCACGTTCTATGATCTTGCATCTATATCTGCCGTGCCTATGTCGAATAAAGCTTGTATATATATTTATACAAGCTTTATTTACTGATATTTACTGATATTTAATTATTGTCCATCCCTAAGGCATGTAATAATCTAAAACATTAACACTTGATAGCTGCTCTGTAAGTCTAACCTGTACAATCTAACCTTGTTGCAGCACAAAACAACCTGCTGATTCGTTAAAGGAGATTAACGGAAAACTGCCGCCCCACTGAGCCCTTACTTGAGTTTCTACCAAGGTTTTTCTCTTCATTCTGTCACTTATGTGGATTTTAGTTTCTTGCAGCTGTTCCCTCTGGCTTGCTTAGTTAGGAACATTTAATTCACATACTAGTTTTAAACTAAACTGAGTCTTTTAGTGATTGTTCACTATTGTTCTTTTATTGACACAGTATTATACTATTTAAAACTGTAAAGCTCCTGTGACACAATTTCTATGATTAAAAGGATACAAATTACAACTATACATACAATTACAGTATCTCACAAAATTAGGTACACCCTACTAATTTCAGCAAACATTTTTGTACACCTTCTTAAAGGACAATACTATAGAAATGAAACTTGGATATATGTAGGAGTAGGCAATGTGCAGTCACATAAAAATAACTCTACATGCAGCTATTATTGTCAAAATAACTGGCAACAAAAGTGAGTACACCCTAAGTGAACATGTCAAAACTGTGTTCAAAGTGTCAATATTTTGTGTGAGCACCATTGTTATCTAGTACGGCTTTAATCCTTCTGGGCATGGAATTTACCGGAGCTGCACATGATGTTGCTGGGATCCTCTTCCACACTGCTAAAACAGACACATAGTGCTTTGCCACCTTCTGCTTGATGGATGCCCCACAAGTGCAAAATAGGGTTTAGATCTGGAGACATACTTGTGACTTCATCCTATTCAGCTTCCTCAGCAAGGCAGTTGTCATCTTGGCAGTGTGTTAGGGGTTGTTTTATTTTTTTTTTTAAGCCAGCTTCTGCATCTGACGCACTGCACAAGGACTCAACCTCTTTAATTGACCCTAAGTGTCCCTTTGTCAGGCCTGTTCTTAATGGCGTTTGTCTTGGAAAACCTCTGTATGACCCTGGCCACTGTACTGTAAATATTTCTGGGTGTTACCGATCTTGTAGCCCAAGGCTGAACAATAATTAAATACTAAAATATAGAGCAATAGAATTTTTTTCAATAACGGTGATATGATTTTTGAACACATTTCTGATATTTCGATATACATATCACAGCATTCATTAATGAATAGCATACAAAAAGAGCAGGACAAAATTGGATACTTGCATAGTGTAACCCCGCCCTCTCATTTGCCCCTCTCGCTCTCCTGAGCTCTATTCAACATGGCTGCTAAGTTACCTCTGCGCGCAGACGGCTTCAGGTAAGTGAGCGGCAGATATAGACGCAAGATCGAAGCAGTCCGGGTTGTAGCCCTTCGAGATGCTGTCCGATAATGAGCGTAAGGGATGGAAAGAGAGAGGCAGAAACACAGAGAGAGGAGAAGACAAATATGGCCTAGTGCAGTGGCTACACAGTAGAATTTTAATGGAATCCGTCTAAAATTCAAATGTTTACAATAATCAGATTGTCGTCATGCACTAAATGAGTGAGCGATGTTGCATTTAAAATTAGAGGATGGTTTTTTTGTTGGGGTTTGGTGCTGTTGAGAATAAAGACAATAATAAGCCTTTAGCTGTTTTAAAGCCTTTAGCTTTAAAACAGCGCATGCTCTCAACCTGTGGCTGTGTGTTTTACTAAGCCAAAACACACATATGCACTGCTTTTTAGGAAAATGCCTAAATGTCTGACACTATTCGTATACATGACTTGCTTAACACATTAGTCTCTGTTTTATGGAAATGGTAGATTCGGCTCTATTTCAGTGCCACTGGTTAATGAAGTCTAAATACAAACAAGCTTAATACAAATAAAAAGGTGAACAAATTTATTAGTAGCATTTTATTTCTAAAATATTATATAGTTTTACATACTTGGCAAATTTATTTTTATTTTTAGATCTTTGGAGATACAGATCCATATCCATTAGGTACAGGTCCATTAGAGGTTTTTCTAATTTTCATATAGATATCAGAATTACATTGTATCAATCGAAATTACGAAATATATACAGGACTAAAAAAAAGAATGTTTTTTTTAGTTCAAACACTATGCATTTGGGGCTGATATTTTTAAATAGGCAGGTTTTACAGTGTGAATTAGCTGGAGGTCTAAAAAAATGTGGCAACACTGACATTTTACACACGCCTTGTTTACACTCGGAGAAAGACAAACGCTGTATAAAACCTATTTAAATCTACAATGATTAAGTACTGCTGGTCTATAAAATGGTGCTTAATTGTGCAGTTTTATACAGTGCAAATTTTTCTTTGCGAAAAACCAAGGAACAACGCCATCAACACAGTAGAGACAAATACATAGAATAAAGTTCTTTTTCTTTTCATTGCTTTGCTCTATAGCATAACAGTTGAACCACCGATGAAACGTAGAATACTTTGCCGATCTTTTCGGTACTTTTTGGGGCTTAAACATGGTATTACCTTGCTAACAAACAGAGGGCCTGAGAGCCCATAGTTCATCAAAAATATGTTACATACAAAGATTAAAATAGGCTTTTGGAACAACACCAGGTTAGGTAATTAATGCCAGAAGGCATTTCCTCTTCTTGCTCTTAAAGCCTGTTTACTGGTTTGCATGCTGTAGCAATAAGGCAGTAAGGGCATTTTACAATGCCGTTCTCATGTCTCTCAGGTACTTGAAAAGCTCTCAGGTACTTGGAAACCAAGAGGTTTCAGAGGTTTGTGCATCCACATTGTTGCCTACCCCTGAGTCAAAATCTGAGTCCAAAAGTACATTACAAGGTTCGTAAGCAATCAGGGCCCTCAACATGAACAAAAGAAACTACAAAAATCATTGTCTCTTCACTTCAGATCCATTTGCAGAATCTGATCTCTAAAAGAAAGTAGAGAAATTGTGTCAAATGGACATACCCCCTGGCAGACAAAGATCCAGACAAAGGCAATGAAACTTCTGGAGAGGAGGGAAATAAAGTTAGGGGTGGATAATGTTAAGCAATACGCAACCCCTCTATAAAAAGGCCTTTTTTTATAACCGTTGAGGATCACTGAAATGAGACTGGCCAAAAATCTGCAGCAAGCAACTGCGCATAAAACAGAGATTGCAAAACTGGTGAAAGCAGGATATGTTAATAGATGATCACAAAATGTGTTGACAGACACATCCAGCTCCTGGTACATCCTGCACCTCATGGTGCAGCACAACGGGAAAAACATAGTTTTCATTCCAATATCGCTGACAAAACCTAAATGGACTCAAGACAAGTGTTGCGTCATTCTAAGTTCTACCAAGACTGCACCCAGAGGACAGACCACATGAGCTTCCTCTAGAGAGCTCTGAACATACAGAAACCACCCAGTGTGTACAGATAGCACGTCCATTTCTGCACCACCTGCTACACTATTTTTTGCACCCTATAAACACATCGTTGATCATAGCCAACCTGATGATGATGACCAGCAGAGTAGCAGATTCCTGACTCTGTCAATGAAACATTTTGTAGAACTCTCCATTTCGCAAGGCCGAATAGAACATTCAGGAATCAACATTGATCTTCTTTGAAACCACCAGTCTGACACAATAGTGATACTACCATACGCAACATATATACTGGCCAGTATTTTTTTTATATAGTGTGTTAAGTGTGACCTGTTGGGTTACCCTATTCCTTATACCACTCATTTAAAGATCATCAGAATAAAAAACAGAGTTATGATTATCCTATCTACTATTATTTTTATTATGATTATATTTTGCATTCTTTCAAATATAGTGTGTTAACTATATTGTCTGTATTTTCCAGGCATATTTATATTTTTATATTTAGAATTTTGGAGACTGTTGGGAGCAGCCTCCAAACAGTCCTCCAAACGTGCTGGGAATTGCAACTCCAAACCTTTTATCTAAAAAAATTAAATAAATAAAAAAAAAAACCCACAACACAATAAAGCCCAACCGAAATTTATTTTGCTGATATTAGCAGCTGATATGAGCTTATCGTAGATATTTCAGTAATGGAGAATATGTTGTAGATATTAACTTTTTTTACAGAACATATAACATTAAATGCTTGAAATACAGTAACTATTTGTTTTGCCAAGTTGCTACTACTACATCTCTTGCCCAGACAGTGGCAGAAAAGCAGTGTCTTAACAGTAAGTTGCTAACTAGTTTGTTACATGATAATATGCTGGAAGGGCTCCCTTCTCTTTAGCCACAGCATCCGTGATTTCCAACAAAAAAAGTCACATTTGAACTCGTCTGACCATAAAACACTTTTTCATTTTAAATGAGCCTTGGCCTACAGGATACAATGGCACTTCTGGACCATGTTCAAATATGGCTTCTGTTTTGAATGATAGTGCTTTAGTTGGCATCTGCAGATGTCATGGTGGATTGTTTACCGACAGTGGTTTCTAAAATTATCCCTTATCCCATTTAGTAAAGTCAATCAGAGAATTATGCCAATAAGTGACGCAGTGTCGCCTGAGGGCCCGACAACCACAGGCATTCAACAAAGGTCTTCAGTCTTGTCCCTTTATACACAAAGTTTAACATTTGATTGAGGTTATGCACTGCAGATGATGAGATGTGCTATTTGACGTTGATCTTTCTTTTCACACACTTTTACAGATTGAGGAGCTTCTGCCTATCTTTATTTCTGAGAGACTCTGCCTCTCTAAGACATCAATTTTATAGCTAATTATGTTACAAACCTGATGTCTATTAACTTAATTAGTTGTTAATTTTTTTTTTCATAGCTGAATCTATTTTAAATTTATTGCTTTTTTTTAGTCTTTTGTTGCCTCTGTGCCAATTTTTTGTGACCTATAGCAGCCATCAAATTTGAAATAAACTTTAAACATAATATAAACATAACAAATAAAAATAAAGTTTAAACATTTGTTATATATGTTCTATTGTGAAAAACAATTAAAATACTTTTAAATTAGTTGAGGCAATGTTTAAAATTTTATTCAAAATAAAAAAAACTTACCAACTTTTTAAGAATTCAGGTTGTACAAGTCCACATTATACATAATAGCTGTTAACTGTTAATAGTTAATAGCGCACAGGTTAAATGAGGGGGAGAAAGAGCAAAGAGCCCCTCTCCATGCAGACTCTTTCTTATCCCTCCACTGATCATAGGGCCTGATCAGACATACTGATAAAAATCAAATTGTTGATGGTAAAAAGTCAGAACCCCTGTTTCATGTGGAATTACAGATGGGTTATTTTTTCTGACAAGCAAAAAGTTCTGTAAATGCATCTGGTATAAACCACACTTAAAATAAACATAAATCCTAAGCAGTGATGAAGTGTTTTCCATGTTGACACAATCTTTGCCAATGTCCTAACAGCCAGAATTCACACACAAAGTCTGGTAATTTGAGATTCGACACCCTGCAACTAATTTAAACTGATTCATTTTAAAAAATGAATCAGTTAAAACAACAGATCTGCTCAACACTGAATTCATGATACATTACTCACTGTCCGAATCACTGTACCAGAGCTCAGAGCACTTTAAAAATTATATTGTGGTTTACCCTATTTAGCAATTGATTAGTAAGATTTACTGTAATACGCAGATTTTCAGGAAATTTGTCATATTATTTATGATTAATAAAAAACAGGTCAGTACACTTTAATCAAATGGTGATATAGACTAGTGCCTGTGAATTTTAAAATGCAAAATATTATTAAAATATAAATGAACATGATCACCAAAAAACACATACAAATTGTGGAAAAAAAACATTGCATAAAATATTGGCCAATATATAAATATTGGATTTTTTTTTTCATAATCAGTATCGGCCCCCTAAAAACCTATATTAACCGGGCTTTACTACACAGTCACCATTCTGTTGAGTAGTGACAATCAATTAGGACTGGAGGGAAAATTCACAAATTTAAAACATAGATTTTCTATTACTGAATGTTAATAAATAGCGTGATGTTGACAGAACACAAAAGTCAGAACAGAAAAGGCAGAACACGCATGTGCCGTGCAAAAACAGATGCATGATGGCAGCAGAGGAATGGCAGATCACTGAAAAAGATTTAGGCTCCGTCTGAAATCGCATATTACATTTAATACACGTACTTACTTAAAGCACTTGAAAAGTAACCTACCCCTGCACAGATACTATCCCATGAGTGAGAGACTACGCGTCATATGGGGAAGTAGCAGAAAGCAACAAAGCAGCGTTTTCCAAGTGTTTTAAGTTATTGTTCATTGTACTGAAATTGCACTCATTTAACATCATCTAAGTTGAGCATTATCCAACTTTCTGACACGTCATTATCGAAATAGCAGATGTATTACGTCCGAATTTCATTTATATGGCTGATAACCATGCTATAAGAACATACCTTTTTTTAAATGGTCAGGAAGTATGTACCCAAATGTTGTACATTATTTTGGACGAAGGCTTAGTTTTAGTTACTGGTAATGCATCCAATGTGGTCGTTGCTGCTGAACTGAATCAATTTTTGAAAACAATTTTCTGTTAGTTTATGATGTCATTACAGAGACAAATGGTTTAATACTTGAACAGTAAAAAAAAAGGAAAATAGTTTTATTAGCTTACATTGCAGCCCTCTGAATAATAGAATTGTGATGTGACTACAGATTTCCACCCTTACAATTAATAGGTATTCCCACAAAACAATCTATTATACTGGACAAGCTGGTATCAGAAGTGCCTTCTTAAGAGGTGAAATGGCTCCTAATTTCTTACCCCTGCTGCAAAGCCCAGACTTCCATCCAAAATCTGCTTCTAAAAAATAGAACAGAACCAGAAAGAGCGTTATATCCTATTCAAGCCTTTAAGGGTGTGTGTAAACATATACACAAAATATGTACATTAACATATGCATTATAAATAAATGCCTAAGCTGATGAGATGATTTAGTGTTCACTTCAAGTAGTGTTAAGTTCAGACTACTACTACTACTACTAGTGTTATGTTCAATTCAGGCAACAAGATGTCTTTTGGAGTTTTATGGAGTTTTGTGTCACTACATGCAAATAAGCTTTGTCAGAAAGCAAGCTTTGTTTTAACACACACAGAAGTAATTTAAAAATCAGAAAAACTTAAGTTTGGTTAAGTATTATGCAATGCAAATAAGTTTAATATTAATTATAGTAACACAGTTAAATGTCATTTAATATCTGAATGACAAGGTTTTGGTAACAAATATTAAGAGTTTGTTTACTATATTATTGCACTGTCTGTTTCTGCGCTGTCTGCACCAGGTTGCACACATGCATTTTATATCTATCCTGTTTAGTGGCTCTTTGTTGTTTTGTAAATTCTATGTTCTGTGTAGCACCAGGGGGTCCTGGAGAAACGTTATTTCATTTCACTGTGTACTGCATCTGCTATATATGGTTGAAATGACAAAAAAAGCTCATTTATCCTTACTATAGCAATAAGAAAAAATACCCATGCTAAAGAAATATTTACTAGCAAGTCATGTTTCTGGCAGGAACTGCAATCTTACCTGCGTGCTGGAGAAGACAAAGACAAGTGCAGCTCCTGCAGCGGTGAGGCCCCAGGTAAAGAGTGTCCCCAGCAAAGCCTGCACCACTGGACTGCAGTCTGCAAGCATTTTTCTTCACCTTAAAAAAAGTGTTTAAAATTATCCTGAGAATAGTTTTATGCACTTTGTTTACAGGAAAAAATGGTGTGTGCTAAATCTGGGTTGCTTACACAGTGCCTCTCATTAAACTAGTAACCCAGGTAAAAAAATAATCTTGTGTAGGTGAGTCATTATACAAAATAGGCGCCATGTGCACTTTGCAACTGTATTATGAATAACTGAAAAAACACCACAAATTAAGATAATCCTCTAAAAACATTTTTTCTCATCATGCACAAAATACTTCTATTACTACGCAAAATACTAAGAACATTTTCGTTTTTTAGGCAGTGGAGACTTTCTACATAAAAATTGGAAATGATCATGCTCTAAAACAGCATCATAACAGTGTCTGGGATGTCACATGCTGTGGTGCTGGAATAAGGAGTTCTTTTTGAGGGCAGAAGAGTCTGTGGACAACAACATGGTGCATACATGTTACAAGTGCATATGTTTCATCTGTATTCATGATGATTCCAGTGTAAAGGTCATTGTTGTATTTAAGCACACAGGATCTAGCTCTGCCTCTGTCATTCCACAAGAAAGCTGTAGGGCACGGCGACATATTTACAGTTTGTATTTTTGGCCTTTTTCTTAACTTTGGTCTTGGCCGTTGGTCACCAGCTTGTCGCCGTTCTTTTCAATGTACCCCCCCTACACTGTTAGGGCCCCCCTTGCCATGGCTTCCTCTTCAGCCTTTGCATTGAATACATAGTCCATCAATTATAAAGTGTAGTACAGATACATGTGGGTATGTGGCTTGTAGGTAATTCAGCGCCAAATTCATGTGTTCCCATAATGGGGGAGGGGGTTGGATAATAAAACTGTCCATCACACTGTCGACTATACTAGCGAACTTTTCTAAACTGCTTAAACTGTATAAAACTATGTTTAAGGTTTAATAGGGTTTTAAAAACCCACAAACAGACATACATACACACTACTTACTGCTAACGCAGACACCAAGCGACCAAAGAGCGCCTTGTTTACTTCCTGCTTGTCTGTACACGTGTCTCCACGTGACATATTACAATTCTCGCGATATTATAAGTTAATGGGACGTTCGGATCATTTTACCGACTCGGACCTAAGTCTCGTTCAGCAGTACATTTTAGCAAAATAGCATTGATATTTTACGTGTTACTTTCCTAACACCTCTACTACTAACCAAAACTTTTATCACACCACAAACAATAGAAAACTATAATGCTATAAGAAACTGTTGGCTCAAATCACCTCTTAACCGACAAGTCTTCGGGTTTGTGTCGTTCGTTCATCAGGTGACAACCCATAAACTTTAACAATGCAGTCTAAGCCGGAAAGACAATTGATTAATTCATCTCTCAAGTCTTGGGGTTTAAGTCGTTCGTTCATCACGTGACAGCCTATATGCTTATCCAATGCAGTCCCAGCCGGAAAAAGTATTAATTAGTTCAGCTCTCTTGTCACGTGACCACTTCCCGAATCATAACATTAGTCAGTAATTACTATAACATAAAACTGTATTTTTGTATGCTAAATCATATTTAGGAAATATTTATATAATTATTCAAAGATAAGCATTTTCCAAAGATGAGCATTTTTCTAGAAATAAAAAAGGTCTGTCCATTTCTGTCACTGTTTTTGTTACTGTTTCCTGAGGGTAAATAAATAAAACCCTGTTTTAAATAATATATTGATTTGTCCTTTTACTGTTTTGTGCATCATCAAACAACTATTTGGATTAGGCTATATAAAAAAATAATCCAAGCCTAAAATTAGCATGTTTCTTACTATTTTTTACTAACTTTTACTACAGCTTGGAGTTATAATTATAATAATGATAATTATATAATAATTGTATAATAACATACAACCAAATAACATTTTAAATTTTAATGATTAATGTTAGTTTAATATATTAGGGTAATGATAACCTCAGATTCCAAATTGACATAAAACTGGAGATTTACCATGTGCTTGGGTCACACAAAGTTCAGCTAAAAGACAACTGTCACTCAAGCCTATTAATAAGGAAACGTAACCATGAGGTGCAAAGACAAGCCTCAGACAGATTTTAACACCTCATGAGAATGAGCACTAGAAAAAGGAGTGATGTTTGAACTTATTTGCAACTATAGCAACTGAAGCAAAATACAACGAATGAAAAAATGGTTTTCAACTAAAGAAGAAAGCTCTTCTAATTTGAGAAGGCACCCTAAGTCCTCACATCCTACATCAGCTGAAGCTGTTTCTACCACAAGCACTTCTTCAGTTGAACCTTCACAGCTTCACACCTACCACCATCCAAACTAGATACCAGATTGCTGTACCTCTTTGACTACAGCAAGTTACATGACTGTGAAATGTCATTTCATAGAGGACTTTCAGATGACCTCCTATCTCCTGGACTGCTTTGTTTTGACAGACAGACACACTGCTGCTCAACTGGCAGGTAAGCTGACAAGGGTTACAAATGAATAGAATGTGGTGGACAAAATTGTAGCTTGTGTCACAGACAATTCCAGCAACATTGGAAGTTTCAGCCCTGAAAGACCATCTCCACTGGGACCACATACCTTGTTTCGCTTATATGCTGAACCTCATTCAGGTCCAAGAAATATTTTAAAAAGTCAGGACAATAATTAAATACTTCCATAGAAGTACAGTTGCTTCAGACAAGCTTAAGGCCACACAAGAACAGATGGGTCAAGAGCAGTTGCGGTTAAAAAAGTATGTGGCTACAAGGTGGAATTCAACATATTACATGTTGAAAAGAGGTACTAAAATCAAATATCCAATAATCTCCACCTTGGCACTAACAAATTAATCTCTGCCAACCTTGTCATCAGGGGAATGCAGAATTTCCAGAGAAATTTTGGACATTTTTAAGCCATTGAAGTGAGTGCAAAAAAGAAAGTAGTTTAACAACTTTATTCATTATAATTTGCACTCACATTTTGCACAGTTATATATAGTGCCTATTGTATATCAGTATATTGATATTGCATCAGCGGTTTACACCTCCAATCTGTTAAACATCTGTATATCTGTGTATATTAATGCGCTGGAAGTTATTAGATCGCCTTGAGGAAAAACAGCAAATGAGTAGAGACAGAGGCAGCAGAGAAAAAGATAGCAATCAAATTTATTGTCGCTCAAAGTCAAGACCAAACAACGTTTAGTGTTCACTAAGAGCGCCCAGCCTTAAGGTCTGCCCTCTATTTTAACTCTAACAAATCTTCTGTTTCTTTAAGACCTTGCCTTTGGGTGCAATCGCCTTAACCCTTAGGAAATAGTTTACGCGTACAGTCTCAACAGCTCACCCGATGTCCCAGGAAAATGCAAATCTGTAAGGTTAGCTGTCAAACATATATCACCATGCTCAGTTAACGGTAATTGTGTCGCCTGTTTAGCTGCAGCATCCGGTCTGGCATTTTCCTGTGGAAACAGAATCTTTTCGGTTAGTATGGGCTTCACATTTACAAACTACAATGAAGTTTTTGCTTCCAGGAGCTTAGCAAACAGTTCATGGTGCTTGATGGTTTTACCTAGGCAACATTTGCTTGATGCTGGGTCCCTTGAAGCCGATCCATCCACAAACAATTCAAGATCAGAATTAGTTAGTGGTGTCCTTTGTAAATCTGGTCTCGGACTGCAAACCTTGTTCACAACCTGTACACAATCATGTTGTTCTCCATCAGCTGTTGGAAGAAGAGTAGCAGGATTTAAAGCCGTACATCTTTTAACAGTTACATTTGGCATTTCAAGTAACACTGTGTTATACCTCAGCCACCTATCTGCGGTCATGTGAGCTATCTTCTGTTTAAAAGCAGTTGCGAAACTGCATGTGGTACCAACAATGTTAAATTGCTATAGCCCACAATGTCACATGATGCATTTACATCTTTTTTAGCTACTGCTTGTGTAAATGGGCAATTTGGATCTGGAATGCCTAATGTTGGTGTATTTTGCAATGCTAGCTTTAACTGTGAGGCTTCTTCTGCCTCTTGTGTCTAAGTAACTTTGCTGTGAGCTTGTAGGCGTTGTCCATGAGTAATAGCTCTCAATGGTGCCTCCACAAGGAATAAACATCCTGCAATAAAAACACATGCTACAAAACGCCACTCTTTAGGTTCAGCTCTGATCTTTTTTACAGGTAAAATATGGGTGCTCACCATTACCACAATGCTCTAGCCTTTTTACTAACCCAAACAAGGAAAGGAAGGAGGTCTTCAATGCAGCAGAAAAACTATTTCTTATCGCAGTTTTTTGTAAGCTGTGGTTTTACACAGCAGTGTGTAAAAGATTTTTCTGACTCACCATCACCAGATAGTTCCCACAGCCCAGAATCCTGACCTCAGTCATCTTAAACATGGACAGCCTGCAACATGCTCAGTTGGGCTTGGTGTAAATTGTCTTCACATTTGGTTGTGCGATCCTGCTTCTTTTGCTTAAGCAGTTTCTCAGCATGTACAGCATGTTGTGTGATCGAGTTCAGTTTACCAGTGTCCCACGTGATGCATGTTTGTTTAATTTTTTTAGAATTTTCAGTTTTTTGTCCCATAAAGAAGCTGTTTCTAAGGTGAGCTTCATATGTTGTAACGTCAACAGCGTTACGGTCAGCTGGCGTTTAGGTCAGAAAACCTCAGTGAGTTTCGTGAGATACTAAGCACAAATCTCTGTGTCTTCCTGTTAGCACATACCTATCTTTGTCATATCCATTCTTACAGGAAATGCGGTACTGAAAGCTTTACACAGATCTTCCGCAAACTGTCTGTATTCAGCATTGTCCATATGTTTCCATTGTCTGTGTGTCTGCATTATGTTGTGGTCTGGCCAGGCTGTATTAATCCTTCGAAGATCCACCCCCAGCTTTTTCATCAGAAGATGTCTGAGTTTATAAGAAGTTGGTCAGAATTCTCTGCAGAATTTTCTAAACTGAAGGATTAACTTGAGTGGTTTTAAACCAAGACTGGTCCAAATTCATCATCTTCCTGATCGTCTTCATTTAAATGATCATTTTCTGGGCCTGGATCTTGTTGACTTCGCTGTTGTTGTTGAGCAGGCAGTGGTGGTGGAGGGTTTGGTGGAGGAGGCTGTTGTTGTCTGTGTGGGGTGCCATCTAGATCTAGATCAATCCTCACACAGTGCATAAAAGAAGCAAGGGAGGCAGAAGGACAAGAAGGAACAGAAGGATAGAGAGACATTGCAGAATAGACAGAAGTTGGACGGCAGGTGTTAGATTTTTGTCATTTTTACCAGCGGTATTTTTTAGTCTTTAGTCTTCCCATGTTTTTTTTTTTTGGGGGTTTTTTTTACAATTATCATGTTCCCTTTTTTGGAAATCCACACTCTATCCAAAGACCATAATTTTTTAACATGTAGTGCACCTTAGGATGTTTACAATATTTAGGCATTTGTTCTTCTGACAGTTTCTCTCTGCTGCGTCCGTTACCCATTGCTCTTCAAAAAAAATTAAACTGTGACTTTCAAAGAGAAAAAATATCTGTTACTTTAACCTAGTTTAATTTGTCCTTTCAAAGAAGACAATTAACCTTTACCTTAACCTGGTTTGACTCCGGTCAGAGAGTGCGTCCACTCTAAGGTGTTTTTCTCCTACAAAAACTTGCAAAAAAAAACTTACAGTCTCAGAAAGACCGCGTTATCAGTTTACTCCAACTTTGAACATACTGTAGTAAATTTCTCAAACCTAAAATTCACTAACACTTAACAGATAAATTTTCAAGTAACAGAAATTACTTAAAAACATAAATGGGATCCAATAATTACCTCTCAAGGGGAGGTTTGTGTGAGGGAGTTGCTGAGACAGTCCCGGTGATATCCCCACAGAGTAGTCAATTTTTGTGGTCAGACGAAGAAACACGCCTTTGGACGGTTGCTAGCTCTTTTCCGTCAAGCCTGGGAAAATCACAGAGTTGTCAGATGCGGAGCCCCACGTTGGGCACCAGGAATGTGGTGGAAATTATTAGATCACCCTGAGGATAAAAAACAGCAAATGAGTAGAGACAGAGGCAGCAGAGAAAAAGATAGCAATCAAATTTTTTGTCGCTCAAATTCAAGACCAAACAACGATCAGTGTTCACTAAGAGCACCCAGCCTTAAGGTCTGTGCTCTATTTAAACCCTAACAAGTCTTCTGTTTCTTCAAGACCTTGCTTCGGTCGTTACTGCTGAGTCAGCAAAGCCGATGGCCTTGCCTTTGGGTGCAATCGCCTAAACCCTCAGGAAATAACTCCTTATATAGTTATCACGTCCAGAACACAACAGGATTTACAGTAAGGTTGAGACATAACAGTTCCACTAAGAAAAACAGACTCACATCGTGTTCTTATGGTTATCTGAAGTTCTGCAAATACTCTTGGTCATTCTAAAGTCCATGTATCACT
Organism: Bagarius yarrelli; assembly: GCA_005784505.1. Lineage (NCBI taxonomy): Eukaryota > Metazoa > Chordata > Actinopteri > Siluriformes > Sisoridae > Bagarius > Bagarius yarrelli. The sequence continues at coordinate 959,015 of VCAZ01000002.1, forward strand.
TTTTGATTTACTTTTTAGTTTGGTTAGTCTAACAAATGTATAAGTAAAAATTAAATATAATTTTTCAACCACAATCAATTATACATTTCATATCTCTAATCTGTTGCTATTTATTGTATATCAGTTACATTGCTACTTGGACATTAATATATCTGTTTACACTCTGATCCATGTTTACATCTACATTAATATATCTGTTTTATTGCTTTATGCACATTTTATATGCTTATGTTAGAACTCCACCCTCCCAGCAGCAGAGGGTGCCATCACCGGTGTACTAACACACCTGTAGTCATTCTGGTGACACTTTCTGTTTAGCTCCCTTAAGCTAAAGCTAGCCGCTAACTTTACCACACTGCGAAGTATTGTTTGCCCATGTGACTTATTGTTCATGGTTTTTGATCTTTGCTTGACTTTTGACTACGATTCTTTGCCTAACATTTTGGATTGGTTTGCCTGGTTTTTGTTGGATAATTGGTTACCAAACTTTACATGCTTTCTGACTACTCTTTTGGATTACCCCTCTTTTCTAAATAAAGTCATATCCTGCTACACGGATCCTTCTACGACTGGCATGCCGTTCTTCACAGAATACTTCACCACCTCAGGATCCAGCGGATGTGGCTCGCCTCCAAGCCACAGCGGACTATCACGCTCAAGCCCTACAAGCTTTTCAAGCTCAACTGGCGTCCTTACATGAACAACAGCAGCAACCAATGCCGCAGCTCAGTTTAGGAGCGTCTACTTTTTATTTTTCTCTTTCGGAGACGTTCGTCAGCACGCCAAAGGATTGCAAAGGATTCATACACCAGTGTTAGATCTGTTCCTTAATTAGCCCAGCGCGTTCCCATCTCAAAATAGGAAATGCTCATTTCTGCTCTGTTTTCTCTCTGGTAAAGCGCTAGACTGGGCATTTCTTTGGACTATGACCTCTTTGGATTATATTACATTGCAACTTCATGTAGTGTTTGAATATCCTGCGGGGGGCTGGATATTTCCAACCAGCTGCCTCAATTATATCAAGGTGAAATGCCCGCTGTGGAGTATGCCATCCAGTTCCACACCCTAGCAGCACAAAGTGGGTGGAATAAGACTAGATGGACTAAACCTATGGCTTCAGGCTGAACAGACCTGTCACGATGACACAGGTACATTTTCCCAGTATGTGGCTATGGCGGTGCGGCTGGACAATTTACTCTGTAACAGCCCCCAGGTAACTCAGAGTATTGTAGCGCGACCTTTAGGCACTGCAATGACCACAACTCAGGAGGGTTCTGAACCCATGATGTTGGGATTCACTAAATTTTCACAACAGCAACATCAGGACAGTTTCACAGGACAGTTAAGGAGCTACAAGGAGCTGTTTATGGGGTTTGTGAACTTTTACAGACGGTTCATCCGTAATTACAGTCAAAACGCTGCACCTATTACGTCCCTTCTGAAGGGCAAACCGTCCAAGATTTAGTGGACCAAGACAGCTATCCAAGCTTTCGACAGATTAATAGCCAAGTTTACCACTGCCTCCCCATTCTAAAGCACCCTGACCCCATGTTACCTTTTGTGGTGGAGGTAGATGCTTCTAATAATAGAGTTGGTGCAGTGATCTTGCAGAGACAAGGAACTCCACCTAATCTTCACCCATGTGCCTTCTTTTCTGGCAAACTAACCCCAGCTGAATGTAACTACAACATGGGAAATAAGGAGCTGCTCGCCATCAAAGAGGCACTGACAGAATGGAGGCACTGGCTAGAGGGGAGCACCAACCCATTCATTGTAATAACCGATCAAAAAAACCTTGAGTACCTTAACTCTGCCAAACTCTAGACAAGCATGATGGGCTCTGTTTTTCACAAGATTCCAGTTTACTGTCACCTACCGGCCCTGAACAAAGAATAATAAAGCAGAAGCACGACCCACCACAAGTCCCATGCCCTGAACCTATTCTCAGACCTCATCTTATTCTGGTGCCCATTCGTTGGGATATTGATGCAGAGATTAAGATGGCGCACCGGAATTCCCCCCCCCTTCCCAAGCATTTTGTCCTCCATGTAAAATGTATGTGCCACAGACACACTTCACTTAATGCTGACCATGACCCCACGACATTTACCAGAGGGGCTTTTAGAACCACTGCCTATTCCTCAAAGACCCTGATCAAACATTTTTATTGATTTTGTCACCTACCTTCCGGGTTCTCATGGTCACACTAATACTTACTGTAATTGACGTTTCTCTAAGGCATGCCGCCTGATCCCACTCAAGCGGTTACCATCTGCCATGGAAACTGCTACTTAACTTTTTAATCACATGTTCAGAAACTTTGGTATTCCAGAGAACATTGTATCAGACCGAGGGCCCCAATTCACGTCATGGTTATGGGCCGCTTTCTGCAACTGTCTCGACATTGACGCCAGCCTCACTTCGGTTTATTATCCACAATCGAACGAACAAGCCGAGAGATTAATCGGAATAAGGGATTATTGTGTACCAAACTTTGCATGCTCTCTGACTACTCTCCTCTGAAAAAAACATTTTTGCGGTCATGAAGGCAAGACTTTGCATTGTGGCCACATCTGTGCCATTTGAAAGATTTTTTTCTAAAACTGGGCAGATTATCTCAGAGAAAAGAAACAGACTCAGCTCATCCAAGGTCTGGGAGCTTGTTTTTTTAAGCAAACATGCCTTAAATAATTTAGCCACAGTGTAATATTTATTTTAAAGTTTATTTATTTTTATTTGTTTTGAAAAAGCTTAGCTTCTTGTGCAATATTTTGATTTGTTTTTTTATATTGTGAGCTGGGGTTAATTAGGTAAGGTTATTAGGCTCTGTGGCTTTAGTGTCTTTTAATTATATATTTTTTTCATTTAAATTGTTTTAATTTATTTGGGGGTAGTTATTCTCTGTGCTAGAATGCTTTTTTTGGCACAAAAGTCTTATTTTATTTATTGAAAAGCCTAATTGCTGCAAATTTAAAACAAAATATATTGTTATTAGGTTATTAGGGCTCTGTGGCTTTAGTATCTTTTGATTGACATTCTTTTTTTTATTGTTTTATTTTGGAATAGTTATTCTCTTTTTCTAAGACAAAATAAACAATAAACAACAATTCAAGAGTGTGTACACAGTGTTAATGTCTAAAGTGTCATATGTTAGTATAGTATAGTAGGTAACAATACAGTTCTATAGTCTAATTTAAACTAAAAATACATGAATATTTATTTTTATTTATTATAATTATTATTTTTATTACCAACATTCAGTGTTATGGAAAAGAAACCATTGTTACAAAAATTCAAAGCAACAATTTGAGACCAAAAACGCATCACATAACCGTAAGAGTAAATATTAATATCATTAATAATAATAATAACAATAATAACTATGCACCGGTTTGTAAGAAGGTTGTAAATGAACTATTTCTCTATCCAACCCTGTCATGTCATGTGACAAAAGAACAAACGTCTCAAACTTTAAAAATAAACTAATCCGTACTCTTTCCGGCTCAGAGGGCAGACCCCATAGTATGTTTGCGCAATGCGTATATAAATATAAACGTTTTCTATGTGCGACAAAGTGGCCCTCACACTGAGTCAGACATTGTACAAGGAATCTATTTACTTTCAAGGATTTGTCATGTCATGTTGTTTATCATCCAGTGTAGGCAATAGCACTGATTTAATGGGCTTTATTGTTGCGTTGCGCCACTCAAGTTTGGTGCAAACAAAACACTAAAACAGGGCGTTAAGCCTGCTTGTGAACTGATACAGAATTATTAGGCTAATATTTACCTGGTTGGTTTTTGCTGAATATGATATTAAGTTGGAGATCAGTGGGTTTGCTGCAGTTAAATATTCAAGTAAGAGACGTCCTCTGTCTCAAAGAAAACCTAAAATATTATGTGGAGCATGCATAATAATCTAATAAGTATTACCTCTGAAACCAATTCATATTTAAACAACTTTATGTTTGTGTTGTTGGCCAGATAAAATGACAAAGAAAAGAAAATCGGATATAAGATCATTTTTAGTGCACTAAAACATTTTTGTTTGTTAGTTTAATTTGTTTAGTGCCTTTCCAAAAGAAATACTGCAACCTTGATGTCGTCTGTCGGGCCATTTGCCTCCTGTAGTCGACTTGTGGAAACACGACACTGATGTTAATTTAATATTGATCTGGGGAGTGGACGTAAGTGCTGTTTGCGGCCGCTACTTTCTGGTAACTCTTAGTGTCTGATTTAACTGTCTTTCTGGCCAAATGGACATCTGCTTTTATTGCCAAAGATACAGCCTATTTGTCGCCCTCGTTCAAGTACCAGACCGACTATAGATAATAGGGTGTTAGCCTTCCTGGCTAGGTTGGCTAACGCTAATGCCACTAGCAAACACAGGGTTTGTTTACATCTGTCAACCACACGGCTCTGGGAATGGAGGAGATCTGGAGGAGATGAGTAGTGGAAAGTTCTGCCGATGTCTGTGCCTGACTTCAGCACTTTCAAATGTTTAGTGTGTGAACTACCTGGACCCACTTCCACCATCATTGCTACAGTTTACCCAAACCACATTCTGATTTTGTTAATGATTTTGCAGCTCTACTCACCCATCTATCTAGTCTCTTACCAAAAGTAATATTGCTGGGGGACTTGGAAAACATCTTCCCCTGACCAGAGACTTCTCATCATGCCTGGGAAGATTTAGAATCCATCAATATTTAAATTTTCCCACTCAATACATTTTATGTGTCTGCCAATTTCATTGTTTCCTTTAATATTTCACTCTGCCTCTCTGTAATCAGACCTACATGTCTTATTTCATTTCAGAAGCTGACCATAGTTTTTTGCGCTTTGGTTGCGCAATACATTAACGGTTTATACAACATTCTCAACTCTTTTGCTCCAGTGATGAAAAGGTCTGTCTCCTTCTCTTGTACTGCTCTCAGATTTACCCCTGAACCCTGGTCTATAAAAAACTAGGTTGTCAGCTCGAGTGGCTTTTTTTTTTGTAAAACTGGTCTTATTCTGCACATAAATGTATAATACTTACTGCATTATAAAGAATTTATTTTCAAAACCCCAATCCCCCCCACACACACACACATTCATTCAACTGACGCCTGTAACTCATTAAAGCTGTCTTTTTCTTGCTCTCATACTGTCAGTTATTCTCTGCACTCTTAACTCGGAATTTGTGTTGATGAAATATTTTACGTTGTCATTACTTATTCCTTATTGTTCTGTAAAAAAATATGTCACTGATAAATTTTATAAGCTGTTTGAACTAATTAAAGTAAAACTGAGTTTAATGATCGTGTTAAGAAGAGACAACGCAGTATTTTAGGTTTTTGTAAGAGAGGGGTGGGGCCGTGATTACGTCATCTGTTACGGCTTGCAGAGCGCAGCGTGAACCGGTGAGTGTGTAAAAAAGTGTTTTTCTGTTCATTTGTTAGTGACAATTGTGACAAACAAAAAACGGACTTATGTTAAACTGAAATCTTAATGTGTCCGTCAACGCTACATTATTTTGTCGGTTAACAGTTAATCTATAACATTATTATATAAACTCCGTATTTCTGTCAGGTCACCGTTTATACCGTTTTCCAATGTGGGTTCTGTTAATACAGCTTTTATTTCTGTCAGGTCACCGCTTATACTGTTCTTCAATGTGGGTTCTGTTAATACAGCTTTATTTCTGTCAGGTCACCATTTATACCGTTCTCCAGTGTGGGTCTTGTTAGTACAGCTTTATTTCTGTCAGGTCACCATTTATACCGTTCTCCAGTGTGGGTTCTGTTAGTACAGCTTTTATTCCATGCATGTGCACGTGCTTGTGGCTAACGTTAACTTATATCTCTTTGGTGTAATAGTTAAAAATCCTACTTAAAGTGTTTTTTTCTTTAATTTTTTTAATTAGTAATTTAAAGGTTAGTTAAATTAAGTTTTACATCTTTTACAGAAGAATTAATTATATCTGCAACTTATTTTCTGCAGCATTTTTTAACCGTTTTGGGTTTTTTTTGCTCTGTTGAACAGGTTCTGTTAAAGATGCAGTGGAAATGTAAGTTTTGTACATTTACATGTGACAAACATGGTTAACTATTAAATCATTATAGGGTAAATCATGGAAGTTACAGCAGAAACGTTCCATTTTCTTTTCTACTTCAAGATTGCTTATGCACATTTTCCTCAGTTAAGGCACTTAATGTGCACCTGTGTAAGATTCACTCAAAAGCCCCAATACACGACTGTGTGATTTTTCTGTACCCTGTACAGGAGGGGATTGTTTCGCTCACCTGCGCGATACACATTTGAAAGTTAATCACAGAGTCCAGTGGCTATATAAAGAATGTGACGCGAGGTTTTGGAATGACGTGAGGGTAAATATATATATTAGAATTGTAATTTTTCGATGAATAGTTAAGGTTATTTGTTTAACATTATTTATGGTCATTTATGAGCTCTGTTTGTAGGACTCCGATGATCAGTCATACCACTGCCTTGACCCTGGAACCCTCCTTGTTGAGCAAGGTGTTTTGTAGCCATCTTCTCTTTACATCAATCCAGCCTCATCTAAAATTATCATCGAGGGAAAAGTTGTGATGGAAAGCAATAAAGAATTGCCAAAAGCTACGAGCATTCTCTTTGGTCTTACATATGCACTGCATTTCAACTACACCAAAACAATGAAGAACACATTCCAATTTATCCAAGTTCTCATCATGTTGGGCCACAGAATGTTCAGAATGTCCCTTTACTGCAGTTTATGTTTCAGAGTTCTGCCAAGTTCTGTTTTTAAATTTGAAAAATTGTTGCTTTAATAATAAGTAAACATGATCATCTCTAGTTTTTGTCTTACCTTATTTTTATGCTTATCCAATTCCACTCATTTACATAGATATATATTGTGTTCCTATTGCACCAAACAATTTACAGTTAAGAGACAAAAATGTTTGTTTATGCAAAAAATGTACTTAAAAAAGTCATAAAAATAATTTACAATTTATGTGGTATCATCATTTTTTGTTCAACTTAATAGTTATTTAATAAAACATATCCTCAAATTCATAATGTGAAGTAAAGCTTTTTAGTTAGGACTACTAATGCAAATTTGTTTTGTCTTCTGCACCCACTAGGTTCTATGTTAATACAACTTAATACCATATGTTAAAACTAAAATCATTTCGTGCATGCGCTTTCCCAGAATTCTTTAGTAAAGATAACTAATTTGGGTTAAGAGTGTAGTTTTTCTTCTCCAATATTTATTTACACTGCCTGCCATTTTCTACTTCCTGATGCTCCAGTAATCCCTGACTTTATTCCTAAATCCAAGCACATCACACCGTACCTACAGCCCAGATTAAATCCTGCCTCTATCCTATGCTCTCATGGCTGCCACCATTCACTCTTCTTTTACCACTGGAATTGTAACCTCACTTTTTAAAACTGCTGCTGTCACCCCATACAACAATTACAATTATTGCTGCCTAATTTTAAAACCAATTCCAGTCTGGCTACTGAAACTGCTTTCATTAACATCAAGAATGACCTCCTTATGACAGCTGACTCCGGTTTACTTACTAGTAAACGTACTCCCAGTTTACTTATTTACTCCTAGTTTAAATCAACTTAAATCCTCTCGATCCCACTCCTCAAATGTTTCTACAGGTGTCTTTCAGGGTTCTGTCCTAAGGCCTCTTCTTTTCATCATCTACCTTCTCCCCCTTGGTAATATTTGTAGTAAATATAACATTCACTTTAACTGCTCTGCCGACAACACCCAGCTCGATCTATCTTCCTCTCCTTTCGGCTGTTCCTTTTTTGTCTCCACCTAACCCTATTCTCTACATCCTCTTCACTCACACCCACTAACGTCATGTCCTCTTTTATCGCATTGATAAACCTCCTCTTTGGTCTTACTCTTTGCTTTTTGCCTGGTAGCTACATTTCTAACATCCTCCTACCAATATCAAACCAGCTCAATCTAGCTTTCCTGACTTTCCCCAAATCTAACATGAGTCTGATGAACTCATTTCTCATCCTGTCCAACCTCGTCACTCCCAAAGAAAACCTCAACATCTTCAGCTCTGTTACTTCCAGCTCTGCCACCTGTCTCGTCCTCAGTGCCACTGTCTTTAAACCATACATCATAGCTGGTCTCACCACTGTCTCTAAACCATACATGATAGCTGATCTCACCACTGTCTTGTACACCTTCTCCTTGATTTTAGCTGATATTCTCCCGTCACACATTACTCTTGACGTTTTTCCACCCATACCAACCTGCCTGTCCTCGCTTCTTTACTTCTTCTACACATCCTCCATTGCTCTGTACTGTTGACCCCAAGTACCTAAACTACTGTATCTTCTTTACCTTTTCACCCTGTAATCTCACTATTCCACTTTACTCCATTTCATTCAAACTTATGTACTCTGTCTTGCTTCGACTTTCATTCCTCTTCTCTCTAGAGCAAACCTCCAGCTCTCCAGATTTTTCTTCACCTGCTCCCTGCTCTCACTATCACAATGTCATCTGCATTGTCTCAGTGCTTAGAGACAATGATCCCCAGAGGCAGATCCCCAGTGACGATCTTTAGATGCTCATGACAAGAGGAAGCAGAATCCACACAACTAACTTTGCTGCAGCATGAAACAACCTGCTGGTTTGTCTGTCCAGAGAAGAACTGACCTCCTGACTAAGCCTGGTTACTCCCAAGTTTTTTTTTCTCATTCTGTAACAGATGGAGTTTGTTTGGTTTTTTTGCCACTTTCACCTCAGGCTTGCTTAGTTGGGGACTCTCAATTTACAGATACTAGTTTAACTGAACTGAGTATTTTTAGTGAGTGTTTCTTACTGTCAATGTATTAACACACTATTTTACTATTTGATTCCTGTAAAGCTGCTTTAACATAATCTCTCTTGTTAAAAACGCTTTATAAATAAGGTTGATTCAATTTGACTACTTAAATTTACAAGCATTTTTAAAAATAATTAAATGTTTAAGTATTTTTTAAGAGTTAGTTTTCCCCTGTCATTTAAAGACATCGATTATGTTGGCTGGTTGACTCTGATAGGAAAGCACCAAGTTGCCGGAGGTTATATTAAACAATTAACATCATTTAAAGTCATTTGGCAGATACCTTTATCCAGTGTGACATGCAAAAATGTTTTGCAGTCTTTATCACAAAACTTCAAGATCGTAGATTAGGTACTTTGTATTTATGTTAAGGACATCGATCTAATAGATTAATCTATCTTTTCGTTCATGTTGTTGATATAATTACTACACATATTTTTTATAGAATATGGTTGTAATTATATTTTATCATTGTTCCTTCAGAAAGTTACTGCAAACTTTGCTACCACATATTTCTTTAATATAAATAACATAACCACAGATAACTTTGATTATCTGTCAACAAAATGACAAAAAAAAAAAAGTTTTATAAAACTTCACTGATTCTCTGACCAAAATCCTGTTCATATTGTAACGCCACTGGAAAACGCCAGAGGGCGCCCAAATATTGAGTTCACTTCCGCTGTCATGACCGGAAGCAAGCTATATAAGGTAGTGCTAACGCTAGCTCGTTGCAAAGTGTGATTCTATGATTATTGCTTTTATGGTTTTCGATCCCTGGCTGTTCTTGATTTAAGGTTCAAGTCTTTGCGATTTGGTTTTACGATTCACAATTCTGGTTTTGTTTTGCTCCTGTGCTTAAGTTAATAAACCGTTTCACCTGCTTTTCCTGACAAGTTTGACAGATCCCCGGAACTCTGTAAGGAATTTATTTGACAATGCTAATCAACCCCTCACCTTTAACACGGACAGTAAGAAATGCTCATTCAGTATGACACTGTTCAGTATTGACACTGGCCTTGGCAGTGTGGGACTTTAGTGTGATCTGTCCACTGCCAACTATGCTATCAAGTTCCGCACTATTGCTGCTCAAAGCGGAAATGGAACGAGGTGGCACTTAAATCAGTGTTTAAGGAAGGACTGAGTTCCCGTTTGTGCGCAGAATTGACCTGCCGTAATGATACCGTAACTTTTTTCAGTATGTATCCATGCCATTCTCTTTGGATATTCTGCTACGTAACAGCCTTGAGCCTAGAGGGAAGGCTCAAATCGCCAGATTCGTGCCCCCATTCTCTCACCACACAATACCCCTAAACCCATGCAAATCTGACATAGTTTGAATCAGAACCTAATACAGGCCCATACAATGTAAATAATATCCACAAGACAAAATAGAAGCAAAAAGAACAAATGGACCTACACTTTCAAATGTAAACTTGCAATGGCATACAGTGGGATTTTAGTCAGATCCTTCACTGCGCAACTGTAAACTACATACACATCCCTGTTACGGTTCACGCAGCAATAATAAAATAATGCACATAGGATGCATGCAGGATTGACATTATATGGCACTCAGAGCCTTGAAATTTAAGAGCTGCCTTAGTAAAGCTGCTAAGACTGTCAAAGCCCAAATCATTAAATGTCCCATCATTAACTTTTATTGAGCTTCACCTTTATACCCAAGAATTTCTAAGAAACACTGAGGGTTCCACTGGGCATGTCGCTAGAGGGTTAAAATTTGATTGCATAATGATTATGTCGATAATACTTTCAAATCGCAAATCAGCTTTAAAAGGAGGGCTATCTGTAGTGCTGACTCAAGACCTTTTGTATGATATTCCATTTTAACATTTTCCAGCTTAACAAAACTAATCATAGTTTCACAATTTTGTGACATTCACTAATGAAAATGATAACTAAATACAAATTACAAAAGTTGATTTTTTTATAGGACCAGCTCACCACTGCAAACTAGACACCAGCTTTAAAAATCAAAAGGAAAGAAGGAAAGACCCACAAGTGTAAAAAAGTATGTAGATTAGTACCACTTACAAACTATACAGATGGCTTTGGACTGCAATTGACAGTGATTTGATGGTTTAGAAATACAGGTGCCATGGTGGCTTCCGGACTAGGACAAACAGTTGATTTCTTTTCGAGATAGACAATTACACATATTTAACTGGTGTCATGTGTAGTCTTTTGGTTTTAATTTATATCACAGTTTCTTCAGGATTTTCCTTAACAAGAGATTTCAAGAGATTTAGATTTAATTCAGAAAATAAAAATAAACGTTTTTTAAAAACATTCAAAATTGTCATTGACTATAATAACAGACTTTAAAAATGTTGTTCTTCATTTGATGTAAATGTAGCAATAGCAGAACATAATTGTATGCTTAAAACAAACCTGGTGTCTCGATGGTTGAGGTGTTACAACGCTGATTGGAAAATAAGGGGTATAATTCCCAACACCACCAAGCTGCCTATAGGCCCCTGAGCAGTGCCCTTAACCCTCAACTTCCCAGTTGTTTTTCAAAAAATGCAGTGAATGTAAGTTGCCCTGCATCTGCCCAGCACCACCAAAGACCTCAACCCTTATGCATTTATTGTATAAAATAAATAAATGTAAGTTGCTCTGCATAAGTCAAATACTGTAAATGATAATTTAAGCAACAATAAACTATGAACTATTTTCTATTCTATTTAGTTAAAACTTAAAAAAGTCAGATATCTGTAAATGTAACATTATATTTTCACATTTACTTTTCTATAGCACACTGAAATTCTTTCTTTGCATATCCCATCTTAGTAAGTTGGGTTTAGAGTGCAGGGTCAGCTATGATACAGCGCCCCTAGAGCAGGAAGGGTTAAGGGTCTTGCTCAAGCACCCAACAGTGGTTGGCTTGCCAGCTGGACCCCCGGTGTTTCTGGTCTTCAGATCAACAGCTGGTGGTGGTGGGGCTTGAGCCCAGGTCCTCCTGGTCTTCAGATCAGCAACTAAGGAGCTTAGCTTATGAGCTTTGATCCACCACTGATCCTGATATTTATCTGACCTTCAGATTTATTTTTATTTAAAAAATGAAAAAAAAAAATCTCCAGATTGCTTTTCTGTATTTAGAACTTTATGTTAAATGTAGGATTCATTAATTAATTGTGCATATCAAAGGCATTCAGTTAATTTATTTGGCATATATAGTCCCATCAGCTTTACAATTTTTTCTCTTCTTTATTATAAATGATCAAGGTTTTGTATGTCTTTTAAAGAATAGGTAGGATTATATCCCAATGTCTAGTCCATACTGACATGTCTAAGAAACATTATTCTTTGTGTCATCCCCTTCTGTTTTGTTTTGGGTTTTTTTTGGATGTGTTTTAAATGTCTGTCTTTATTCTAGGTATTTCAGCAATGCGTGTCTGAGGGGGAACAGCTCTAAGGTAATAATAATTTATCATTCAACTACTTTTATCTTCTTTAGTTTATGTAAAAACAGGAAACAGAGGGTGAAAGAACGACGTGTCACCATCTCTGTTCTTGGACTACATCTTGAAGGTGGGGGGCCCCGAGAGGAAGCTGGGGGTCGGTCCTCACAGACTGACCCCCCATTGGACTGCAATGGAAGAGAAAAAGAGAGTGGGGTGGAGGAAGCAAGGAAAAGGAGAGAAAGACAAGGCAATGGGTGAGTGAAAATGGGGGTGGAGAGCATTTATTAAAGGAAAATATTTAGTTATGACAACAAAAGTAGTGTAACAGATGGCACCTGGGAAACTAGGTGGATTGGAGTGAGCTGGCATTGCTTCCTATATAAACAGCCCAGATAGAATAAAGCTGTCACAACCTCACTTTTCTTAGACTGTTTCACGCCCACCCCCCACCCCCACACACACACAGGGATACATGAGCACCCCATGAACATTGCTGGAGAGCTATATAAGAACTAGTACGGAGGGACCCACTACATTTCTCTAAGGAACTATGTTGCTATTTTTTTTTTACTGTCAATTTTTTTCTTCTTTCAGTGTAAAAAAATATTTTTACTTTACACATATACTTTAAAGGATACGTTGTTTAAGAACATTTTTGGACTTCGAACTTTTTGTTATAAATAACTGAGCCTAATTAATGCTGAAATTTCCATAAAATATGGCAACATCAGAGGTTTTACAAATGTTTGTTGGCAATAACACATCAGTGGATTTGGACAGCAAAACAATTCACAGTTTACCAAAAAACATTGATGGCTTTAGTGTGACTTTGGCTATTCTCCACCTAGCCGTATGCATCATGGGACTGGGAGGCAACACTTTGGTCATCATTGCCATTCTCAAGCTGGATAAAATGTCATCCGCCACAACTGTGTACATCTTCAATCTTGCTTTGGCAGATGGACTGTTTATGGTTGGACTCCCATTTGTGGCTTTCCAAAACTTCCAGAAGGAATGGATTTTTGGTGAATTGGCTTGCAAGCTGGTCATGGTGCTGGATGGAATTAACCAGTTTACTAGCGTGTTCTGTCTTACAGTGATGAGTCTGGACCGCTACATGGCACTTGTGAACCCTCTTCGCTTTGCACATTGGAGAACTCCAAAGCAAGCCAAAATAATCTCTGCATTTCTTTGGCTTCTCTCCTTAATTCCTGTTCTGCCCATGGCACTCCACTTCAATGTTCAGTATGGCTTGTGTGTGGCCGACATGTTTGTGGAAAAATGGTGGATGACTTTCCTTACATACACTTTTGTGCTGGGTTTTGTCCTGCCTTTTCTAGTGATGATCATCTTCTATGCAACTCTGGTGGTGACTCTAAAATACTCTAGGCAATATGACAGGAGTTGTTCCTCCTTAGAGGAGAGTCAGAGATTGGAGAAGCAGGTTACCAAAATGGTGGTGGCTTTGATTGTCGTTTTTGGGGTATGCTGGCTGCCCTTCTACACCTTTAACTTCTGTTCACTATATGGTACAAATTTGACACTCATCTTTGCACATGGTTTTGAGACTGCAGTGCTCTTGTCCTATTCATGGAGCTGTGCTAACCCCATTTTGTATGCTTGCTTATCAGAGACCTTTAGGAAGTACTTCCGCACTTTACTCTGTCCCCGATTAAACCATTCCAGGATGCACTGCAACAGAGACACAGAGGCCTATGACCTGCAATACACAAATGAGCAGATTGTAAGTGTGATAACTTAATCCTAAAATAAATATTTCATTGTTTTTAAGAAAATGTATATTTTGTAAGATTATTTTGTAAGATTATCTACGCTGCAAATTTCCTTTGAATCAAATTTACATTTTCAGCATATGGCAGACACATTATCCAGAGCTCGTTACATTTATCTCTTTTGTACAACTGTGGCAGCTTGGTGGTGCTGGGAATCAAGCCTTGTTCTTCCAATTGGCAGTCCGACGCCTCAACCACTGTGCATGGTAGACTACTTTTTCTACACAGGGTTAATTCTTTATTCCATTTTCATTATTTTGAAAGTAACATGATTTACATTGTTATTTAGTCTTTTTTTAATCTCTAAAATTTTTATGCATAGTTATCTTTTATGCAATTTTATAACTTTTTTATGCTTTTGAAAAAGCTGGTGTGATGGTCTCCATTACTAATGCATACAGTGACAGTGTTGGCTACATGTAATCACCCTGTGATAATATCAATTGTTAAAAGTGGTATACAAATAAAATGAATCTGGATTGAATTAAGGGTGTGTGTTTATGTTCTAGAATACAGCCTACTTTGGAAACACGGGCCACGTTTCACCCTGAACCGTGTAACAGTCTCAATTATCTCAAATATCTCACAAATGCCTTTTTCTACCAAAAGGTATGATATTGTAACTCTTGTAATATTGTATTAAATATGCTTATAAGGTTTAATATTTAATATATTTGCATTTTAATAGGCATTTTCATGTATACATTTCCTAAAAAAACAAAAGTATTTGCAACATTGGAATGAAAATATAATGTAAGCAAAATGTTATGTACACCAGAGCATGCAATGTTTTTAACTCATTACTTTTATTGTCTATGTTAGGCTTAACCATTAGTTGTTTTTTAAGGTCACATGACAGAGAGAGGGGGAAAGGGGAGGTGGTAGCTCAGTAGTTAAAATAGACTGCTAACCTGAAGATTGTGGGTTTAATTCCTAGTAACACGAGTTACCACTACTGGACCTCTAAGCAAGGCCCTTAATCCCAATTTCCAATTCGTAAATGTAAATCTAATAGCTCATATATAAGTCAACACTTAGTCTTTAAGTATTAATTTTTTACAAGCCTTCTAATTTTTAATGTTATTGTTTTATTGTGTCGCTTCAAGTGCAGTTTTTTACTATTAAAAATGTTTTAGTTGTGCTGTCTGTCAATTTCTTTGCTGTAATAAAATTCTAATGTACTGCAAGAAAGTTAAAGACTGTAAGGACTTGTATTAAACAAGGGGGTTTAGTATCAGTGCTGTAAAATGTATTAACGTTCAGTTCTACTTATGTATGGCCAGTTAATGAACTTAAGTAACTTTCTGTTTTAAAGAATTATTTTTCTAAGCCTTTTTTGTTGTTTTGCTCTTTAAAATGTTTTCAAGACCTGCTTAACAAGAAGCATCATAAACTCAAAGCTTTTGTAAATATAAAGAAGTAGGATTTTCCTTTTTTCCTTTTAAACACTTACAGACCCAGCATACAGTGGAATAACACCCAGAATTCTGGAAAAGTTAAGATGTTTTTTTAAATTGGAATTAAATAAAAACTAAATTCAAAACACACTAGCTAATATTTTATTTACAATAGGACATAAATAACATAAATGTTTAAACTTTTACATTTTCCAATTTTACCCAATAAATACACTCTTTTCATTCTCAAAATAGTTGAGATGGGACATGTTTACCATGGTGTAGCATTTCCTCTTCTGTTTAAACAGTTTGAAGACGTCTGGACATCGAGGTATTGAGTTTCTGGAGTTTTGGTCCTTGCCTAGTTACCAACTGCTGAAAAGGTTTTGGTCATCTTTGACATAGTTTGACATTACAGAACACATAGATGGGGCCAGAGTATATTACATCATTAAATTGGCAAATTAAAACTTTTACAATAGTAGCATCTGACTGAGCAAGATGTACATCATCAAGTAGCTCCTACTTTATGTATGTATGACACCACCTTTAAAAACCTATATCTGCCTAGGACCCATAACATTACATGCTCTATTGTTCAGTGCTGGGGTCCTGGTATACACATAACCTAGAACCCATAAAGGTCTAACAAGTTTTACATGCCTTAGAATAGAGTCTACTAAAACAGAGCCTCTTTTAGGTTTCCCAGCTTCAGTAATGAGGGAAAACCCGTTGGACATGTAAAGTGGAGAGGAGAAAGACTTGCTTATTATTATTATTATTATTATTATTATTATTTATTATTATTATTATAAAAGTAGATCTAACTTATAAATGGTATTTTTGAGGATCTTTAAGAGGGTTTGAAGTACTACAGCTCCATCTGCACGCGGAATGCAGATCTGCAGCGCGCGCGTCACCTAGGCGAGCGTGAGGCGGGTGTGTATTTGTGTGTGTGTGTTACGTTGCGCGAGGTAGTATGTTTGAATGCTGCTTTCCACAACCAGCCGAGAAATTTTATTTGTTCCGACTTTTTTTTAAACAGCCCGGGACCGCTGTGTTGTTTTCTCTGTTTTAGAAAGCAAAGGGAAAACTGAATGAAGTAACAGGGTAGAAGGTTTTGTAAGACGGTCTTTAAGACATTCAGAGTGAGGGTTTGTAATTTGTCCAAATGATAAAATGGGAATCAAAAGATCTACTGCATCAAAGGTAAATAATATAATTATTATATTATTATTATTATTATTTTTATGATTAGTATTATTAGTATTAATGCAGATCAAACTTATAAATAATTTACAATAATTTTATTCAGTTAATTGCATAAAATCTAACAGTTTATTATAAAATTATAAGGATTTGTTCACCAGACAAGTTGATAAAGCCTACAAAAATACAAACAATTTAGCAGATGTAAATAGAATAAGCCTGTCAATAGCAAAAATTTTATACCGTGTCTACCTTTTTTTTTAAATGAATGTTTTATACCTTCCTTCCCAAATGTACTTTAAACTATTATCATTTGACTTATAATTGAATCACTGTTTCTTTTTAACTAGTTTGTTATATATAGTTGTTTCTGAGGTTAAGTCAAAACTATTGTTGTAAGTTTGTGATTTAACATTTAAAATGTAACATAAAGGTGATTCTGTTTGGGTGAACACAAAATTTGTAAACGTCTGCAAGGTTATGGAAAAACATTTTTGTACTTCAGCATTTTTCCACACAATCACATAAAAGCATATCCAAGAGCATTGTGACTAATTTGCTCAATGCAGATCAATTAAACCAACATTTGACGCAGCACTGTAGGCAAGCTATGATCAGAGATCAGGCAGTGTGGGTAAAGTCCTAGATGTCCAAAGTATCAACTTACGACAAAAAAATAATACAATGTGCATAGCTGGCTTTAGAGGCAATTACTATATAATTATTTATGGAATTAAAAAATTATTATTATTCTTTATTTTGGAGTAAATTACATTACAAAATCCTAGTAACAGTAATTACAACTATATCAAAGGTGAACAATTCACCACCATTTCCTCATCCCCTACTTCCAATCCTAGACCTTTTTAAGGATTCTTCCACTCATTTCTCATTTTACCAGAGGAAGTTACCATCATAAAAAAGTTTGTTTTTACTGTTTATTAATATTTTTTTCTTTGCATCTCCATATAGGTTTGGCATGAAGGTATGGACGCCTATGCAATAAAAAAAAACCTCTTCTGAAGAGACTTATGGTAAAAATGGAGTCATGGACATTACTTTCTGCTTCCCCTAACCTTTCATTTCTTGAGCCCCTTCTTTATGACAGCTTTTTTACAGTTAATGAGTCTGACTTCAGCCCAGATGATTATTCTCACAACAGTACTCACCATGCCTTTGACCAGACAAGTTCTGTGGTTATCACCTTCCTGTACTTTGTGGTGTGTGCTATTGGACTCTGTGGCAATGCACTGGTTATTTATGTTATCCTTCGATATGCTAAAATGAAGACTGTCACCAACATCTATATCCTCAACCTGGCTGTTGCAGATGTCCTGTGTATGCTTAGCTTGCCCTTTATTGCAATTCAGCTAGCACTGCTTCACTGGCCTTTTGGTGCTGCAATTTGCCGTATTGTTCTTACAATGGATTCACTAAACCAGTTTACCAGCATTTTCTTTTTGACCGTGATGAGCATTGACCGATATCTTGCAGTGGTACATCCAATTAAATCCACTAAATGGCGCAAGCCACAAGTGGCTAAAACTGTCAGTCTTGCTATGTGGGGGGTGTCACTGCTGGTTAATTTGCCTATTATGATATTTAGTGGATTGAATTCTAACAAAAATGAGGCACGGACATGTACAATGCTGTGGCCAGAACCTCAGAATTCTTACTACACTGCCTTTATCTTTTATACTTTTTTCCTGGGCTTCTTTCTGCCACTTATTGTTATTTGCCTGTGCTATCTACTCATTGTGATTAAAGTTAAATCCTCAGGCATAAAAGTATGCTCCAGCAAGCGAAAGCGCTCTGAGCGAAAAGTAACACGCATGGTATCCATCGTAGTGGTAGTGTTTGTGCTGTGCTGGCTACCATTCTACCTATTTAATGTGGCATCGGTGACAGGCACACTTATACCAACACCAGTGCTAAAAAGCACTTTTGATTTTGTAGTGGTACTAGGGTATGCCAACAGCTGCGCCAACCCCATTCTCTATGCATTTTTATCGGATAACTTCAAGAAGAGCTTCCAGAATGTTCTTTGCCTTAAAAGGGTAAGCGGTCTGGATGAAATTGAACGTAGTGACAGCCGACAGGACAGGACAAGGATGATCAATGACATTATCACAGAGACACAAAATGCTGACCTACATAATGGTGATCTTCAAACAAGCATCTAGGATCAGTCAGGGAAACTGAATTTACAAATAAATATCTACTATAAATTAAAATAGAACTTGATAACATTTATGGGACATGTTTTGAAGACGTATTGGTAATTAAGTAGAAAGTTAGCATGATATGCCTGTCTTTTCATTGAATATGAAGGTGGAGGACTACTATTTCTTTGGACATGACATGAAAACATATTTTAAAGCAAACTGAATGTTACTGAAAAAAACACAATCATAAAAGCACATTGTGCATATATTATGGAAAACTAATTTCAATGACATCACATTGTTGCAACTTACTGTTATTTTTACATTACATTTATCTACTTAAAATATCTCAGTTATTCTAGATATATTCTAGATATATGTGCAATATTTAAAAATATATATATATTAAGCAACATAAAAATAATAAATAAAATTAATGTCCTGTTTTGCAAAATTCAGTTACACTCAAAAAACTTAATAGACTTAATATTACATGATGAAAAGTACACATACGGTCTGTAATGTGACAGTATTGGGACACCTGACCATTATTTACATTTTTTTAAGGATTATATTCCAGACTTAGTCCTCCTATAATAACCTCCAAATTTCTGGAATGGCCTTTTCACCAGATTGTAATGCATGGGCATGGGATTTGCTCTTTTAAGCAAATTTGGCGTTTATTTTGGGTGAGGAGTACAGTGGGTCTTCCAGTTTATTGCAGTTATGTTTAGTAGGTTTTAGGTCAAAACACTTTAGTACTTCTCACCAATTATAACACCATTACTTTATAAAGCTTTACGCATAGAGGCAATGCCATGTTTCATTAATGTTTAGGCCTCAGTTACAGTGAAGTTTCAATGCATCCAAAGTCATCTTTGTCAACTATATGCTTTCAAAATTGTGTGCTTTTAATGTGTCCAAAACATTTGGCCTTATAGTGTAGATGTAGAAATAGTTGTACCTGAAATTACACTTGAGACCGTGATGCCGGCAATCCATCAAATAATATACACTTTCAATTACTTTTACACCATTAAAGAGTCATTTATATTAAAAGCATCAAACTAAAATGTGTAATTGTACAAATATTTTAAACCTGTTAATCTAAATAGAGTTTTTATTTATAAATAGTATATGGACACAACATAAAGTTGCATAAATATTATTTTAAAAAATTGGAATTTAGATTTACTATACAAATTTATCAATGTAATAACTTAAGATTTGAGATGAAAATTTGTTTTTTTTTATTGTGGTAATCTACAGGGCAGCATGGTAACTTAGTGCTTAGCACTGTTGCCTTACAGTAAAAAGGTTCCCCGGTTTCGATTTCTGGGCAGGGGCCTTTCTGTGTTTGTATGTTCTCCCCGTGCTTGTGTGTGGTTTACTCCAGGTTCTCTGGTTTCCTCTCACAGTCTAAAAACATATATGCCCATAGTAGTGAGTGTGAGTGTGTGTTGTGTTGGCCCTGTGATGGACTGGGGACCTGTCCAGGGTTGTAGCCCTCCTGCCTTTCACCCTTTTAGAGAGGGCTGGGGTAGACTCCAGCAGATCCTCTGACCCCAGATTAGGGAATAAGCGGTATAGAGATGAAATGAATGTGTTAATCTACGCATTGATGTTTATCATCCTTAATAGACAGAAATAATTACAATTAAATATTTGCCAGTTGAAACCAAGGGCAGTGCTGACTAACAGAAGTGTTAAAGAACTGTTCTCCTTTGTTTTAAGCATAACATTTGGGTATCTGAACCTTTTGGGAATTATTGGTCAGTGTGAAATTATATAAATGTAATATATTAAATTCCTCATTCTATTGTGTCTTGTAAAAAAAACTTTACACAACCAGACAACTTTAAATCCACTGTAAACATATTAACTGTAAACAACACTTAAAATAAATATTTACATTAATATATCTAAATATTCTACTTCTCTCTTAAAATTTTTATAAGAAATAAGTTTGAAGATAGCTTACACTATTAAACACTTTCAAAAACTCTTTCTGTATATATGTGCTGTATTTGCCCTGTCAATGTTAAAATCTGCTAAACTGAAAATGAAATTGAAACCCTTCTTTAACTTGTGCATTCCTTATGGGGTTACATTTTTTTCTCTAAGTAGAATCATAATAAAGCTCACAGGCTAATACAGCTGTGGATCATCATTAGACATTGCCTGTGCCATAGATTTCTTTAAAATTACATTAGCCATCTAGCTTGCATTTCTTAGATTTCATACACTGTGTGCTAAATGTGTTTAACATGTAGTTAAAGCCATGAGTTGATTATCTGAAGACCAGGAAGATCTGGGTTCAATACCCACCACTGCCAGCCTGAGTTGTTAATCTGAAG
Organism: Bagarius yarrelli; assembly: GCA_005784505.1. Classification (NCBI taxonomy): domain Eukaryota; kingdom Metazoa; phylum Chordata; class Actinopteri; order Siluriformes; family Sisoridae; genus Bagarius; species Bagarius yarrelli. Next base: position 980,212 of record VCAZ01000002.1, read on the forward strand.
ACCCGGATGTATGCCCCATCACTGGCAGCCACTGTTGCACAAGTCATTGAGCAAGACCTATAACTCTAACTTTTAAAAAATGGGACATGCAAAGAAACAAATTTCACTGTGCTGTAAAAAAAAGTATGTTTGACAAAATAAAGGCATTTACATTTTTTTACATGGCTAATTGCTTGTAAACATCTAAGAAGTACACCTATGCATGTTTACTGTTCTAAAATCTTTTAACACAATTCTATAAAAATAGCATATTTCCAACTTTTCTAACAGTTTTGTAAAGAACAATATGAATGGATGGTTAGGGTGTTAGGGTGTCTATTCTTTATAGAGTAAATAACACTCTGGGCAATAGCGATATTGTAGCTGGTTCTATGTGCTGCATTAGTTTCACGTATGTGTATTAACGATTTCACAGGTTTATATATATATATATATAATATATATATTATATATATATATATATATAGATAGATAGATAGATAGATAGATAGATAGATAGATAGATAGATAGATATAAATATATACATATGCATTGAAATTTACAACATGCAACAGGTAAACAGAAATTTTTTTATACAGCTAAACACTTAAAAGGACCCAATTGTTGCACGCTGTCTGTAAGTTTTGCATTTTAATAAATGTCTCCATCTGCTGTTGGATTTGGGGTACTGTTGGTGGTTTACGGATTTTATAAGAAGGATAATAATATAAAACCTACACAAAATATTTAGGTAGAGAAATTGCTTTTCACATATGAGGTTTCTTTGTGGTCTTCCTCCATAAAAGAGACAGCTTTAATTTCAAATATTATTCGGGTAAATTTACATGCATTAAACCTAAACATACAAAGGTTTCCCACCAGTTTAGTTGTTTTAATTTCTAAATTAAACAGTTTAGTGTTTCATTAGACACTAATGGGAGAAGGGGGGTTGTGGGAGTGGGTGATTGGGGGGAAATCCATCAATCTATTGTCTATACCCACTTATTTCTAATCAGGGTCACCAGTCCATCAAAAGGGTCCACATACATTTAAACACAAACCAACACACCTACACAACACACAACACACTCCTATGAGCAATTTAGAATCAATAATCAACCTAATATACATGGTTTTGGACTGAGGAAGAAAAAAAACTCTGGGGAGAACAGGCAAACTTCAAAAAGAAAGAGCCCTGCAGGGGATACAAACCTGGGAAATGCAAATACAGAAATAAGTGAATAAATGTACTGCTCAGTTAGATTTACATACCGTGGTGGTTAATATTTTGGTGGTTTGTATTTGAAGAGTAGTTAAGGACAATCTGTTAGACTTGACAAATGCCGTCATTCTCCTCTTTAGTCTGCCTAATGCTCTAACATAGAGTTATGACCTAAGATAGAGGCCATGATGTTATGATCTTAGATAGAGGCCATGCAAAAGGAATTTGGGAACCTTGGAAGCAGTGCGCTGCCACAGAACAGATAAAACAGATGCACTTAAAGCATCTGCGTGCCAGTAAATACACAGGAATACTGCATTTAGAAGTCTATGAAGGGTACGCTGTACTTTGGTAAAAGATTAATCATGTTGTTCAACAAGACTTTAAAAGCATTCTAATAATTGTCAGACATCTGATTACACTTTGTGTTTTCATGTGTTCTCTATGTGCGTGCAGAAAAGCACTGCTCTTGGTCTAACTAAGCGTTTCCGCAGCTCTCAGCTCTCTAGGACGTCAGGAAAGTGGTTTTTCATGCATGCGTATGTTTAAACAGCTCTGGCATGCACTCAAAAGGGGTTTTCACATGCTTTCGACTCAAGATGATGGGACACATGCATTTTTCATGAAAAAACCCAAAATTAATATTTTTACAGTAATTTTATGAAAAAATATGAAAATTATGATTTTTCATAATTTTTCATAAAAAAGTCATAATTTCTGAAATCAAGTCATAAAAGTCGAAATTCATGTGTGGAATGACTATTTTCATCATATAAGCACTTATACTTTGTGTTTTCATGTGTTCTCTATGTGCGTGCAGAAAAGCACTGCTCGTGGTCTAACTAAGCGTTTCCGCAGCTCTCAGCTCTCTAGGACGTCAGGAAAGTGGTTTTTCATGCATGCGTATGTTTAAACAGCTCTGGCATGCACTCACTCAAAAGGGGTTTTCACATGCTTTCGACTCAAGATGATGGGACACATGCATTTTTCATGAAAAAACCCAAAATTAATATTTTTACAGTAATTTTATGAAAAAATATGAAAATTATGATTTTTCATAATTTTTCATAAAAAAGTCATAATTTCTGAAATCAAGTCATAAAAGTCGAAATTCATGTGTGGAATGACTATTTTCATCATATAAGCACTTATACTTTGTGTTTTCATGTGTTCTCTATGTGCGTGCAGAAAAGCACTGCTCGTGGTCTAACTAAGCGTTTCCGCAGCTCTCAGCTCTCTAGGACGTCAGGAAAGTGGTTTTTCATGCATGCGTATGTTTAAACAGCTCTGGCATGCACTCAAAAGGGGTTTTCACATGCTTTCGACTCAAGATGATGGGACACATGCATTTTTCATGAAAAAACCCAAAATTAATATTTTTACAGTAATTTTATGAAAAAATATGAAAATTATGATTTTTCATAATTTTTCATAAAAAAGTCATAATTTCTGATATCAAGTCATAAAAGTCGAAATTCATGTGTGGAATGACTATTTTCATCATATAAGCACTTATACTTTGTGTTTTCATGTGTTCTCTATGTGCGTGCAGAAAAGCACTGCTCGTGGTCTAACTAAGCGTTTCCGCAGCTCTCAGCTCTCTAGGACGTCAGGAAAGTGGTTTTTCATGCATGCGTATGTTTAAACAGCTCTGGCATGCACTCAAAAGGGGTTTTCACATGCTTTCGACTCAAGATGATGGGACACATGCATTTTTCATGAAAAAACCCAAAATTAATTTTTTTTACAGTAATTTTATGAAAAAATATGAAAATTATGATTTTTCATAATTTTTCATAAAAAAGTCATAATTTCTGATATCAAGTCATAAAAGTCGAAATTCATGTGTGGAATGACTATTTTCATCATATAAGCACTTATACTTTGTGTTTTCATGTGTTCTCTATGTGCGTGCAGAAAAGCACTGCTCGTGGTCTAACTAAGCGTTTCCGCAGCTCTCAGCTCTCTAGGACGTCAGGAAAGTGGTTTTTCATGCATGCGTATGTTTAAACAGCTCTGGCATGCACTCAAAAGGGGTTTTCACATGCTTTCGACTCAAGATGATGGGACACATGCATTTTTCATGAAAAAACCCAAAATTAATATTTTTACAGTAATTTTATGAAAAAATATGAAAATTATGATTTTTTCATAATTTTTCATAAAAAAGTCATAATTTCTGATATCAAGTCATAAAAGTCGAAATTCATGTGTGGAATGACTATTTTCATCATATAAGCACTTATACTTTGTGTTTTCATGTGTTCTCTATGTGCGTGCAGAAAAGCACTGCTCGTGGTCTAACTAAGCGTTTCCGCAGCTCTCAGCTCTCTAGGACGTCAGGAAAGTGGTTTTTCATGCATGCGTATGTTTAAACAGCTCTGGCATGCACTCAAAAGGGGTTTTCACATGCTTTCGACTCAAGATGATGGGACACATGCATTTTTCATGAAAAAACCCAAAATTAATATTTTTACAGTAATTTTATGAAAAAATATGAAAATTATGATTTTTCATAATTTTTCATAAAAAAGTCATAAATTCTGAAATCATGTCATAAAAGTCGAAATTCATGTGTGGAATGACTATTTTCATCATATGAGCACTTCTACTTTGTGTTTTCATGTGTTCTCTATGTGCGTGCAGAAAAGCACTGCTCGTGGTCTAACTAAGCGTTTCCGCAGCTCTCAGCTCTCTAGGACGTCAGGAAAGTGGTTTTTCATGCATGCGTATGTTTAAACAGCTCTGGCATGCACTCAAAAGGGGTTTTCACATGCTTTCGACTCAAGATGATGGGACACATGCATTTTTCATGAAAAAACCCAAAATTAATATTTTTACAGACATAATTTTTTTCAGTAATTTTATGAAAAAATATGAAAATTATGATTTTTCATATTTTTCATAAAAAAGTCATAATTTCTGAAATCAAGTCATAAAAGTCGAAATTCATGTGTGGAATGACTATTTTCATCATATAAGCACTTATACTTTGTGTTTTCATGTGTTCTCTATGTGCGTGCAGAAAAGCACTGCTCGTGGTCTAACTAAGCGTTTCCTTCGTTTCCGCAAGTCTCAGCTCTCTAGGACGTCAGGAAAGTGGTTTTTTCATGCATGCGTATGTGTTTAAACAGCTCTGGCATGCACTCAAAAGGGGTTTTCACATGCTTTCGACTCAAGATGATGGGACACATGCATTTTTCATGATGAAAAAACCCAAAATTAATATTTTTACAGTCATTTTATGAAAAAATATGAAAATTATGATTTTTCATAATTTTTCATAAAAAAGTCATAATTTCTGATATCAAGTCATAAAAGTCGAAATTCATGTGTGGAATGACTATTTTCATCATATAAGCACTTATACTTTGTGTTTTCATGTGTTTTTCTATGTGCGTGCAGAAAAGCACTGCTCTTGGTCTAACTAAGCGTTTCCGCAGCTCTCAGCTCTCTAGGACGTCAGGAAAGTGGTTTTTCATGCATGCGTATGTTTAAACAGCTCTGGCATGCACTCAAAAGGGGTTTTCACATGCTTTCGACTCAAGATGATGGGACACATGCATTTTTCATGAAAAAACCCAAAATTAATATTTTTACAGTCATTTTATGAAAAAATATGAAAATTATGATTTTTCATAATTTTTCATAAAAAAGTCATAATTTCTGATATCAAGTCATAAAAGTCGAAATTCATGTGTGGAATGACTATTTTCATCATATGAGCACTTATACTTTGTGTTTTCATGTGTTCTCTATGTGCGTGCAGAAAAGCACTGCTCTTGGTCTAACTAAGCGTTTCCGCAGCTCTCAGCTCTCTAGGACGTCAGGAAAGTGGTTTTTCATGCATGCGTATGTTTAAACAGCTCTGGCATGCACTCAGAAGGGGTTTTCACATGCTTTCGACTCAAGATGATGGGACACATGCATTTTTCATGAAAAAACCCAAAATTAATATTTTTACAGTAATTTTATGAAAAAATATGAAAATTATGATTTTTCATAATTTTTCATAAAAAAGTCATAATTTCTGAAATCAAGTCATAAAAGTCGAAATTCATGTGTGGAATGACTATTTTCATCATATGAGCACTTATACTTTGTGTTTTCATGTGTTCTCTATGTGCGTGCAGAAAAGCACTGCTCTTGGTCTAACTAAGCGTTTCCGCAGCTCTCAGCTCTCTAGGACGTCAGGAAAGTGGTTTTTCATGCATGCGTATGTTTAAACAGCTCTGGCATGCACTCAAAAGGGGTTTTCACATGCTTTCGACTCAAGATGATGGGACACATGCATTTTTCATGAAAAAACCCAAAATTAATATTTTTACAGTAATTTTATGAAAAAATATGAAAATTATGATTTTTCATAATTTTTCATGAAAAAACCCAAAATTAATATTTTTACAGTAATTTTATGAAAAAATATGAAAATTATGATTTTTCATAATTTTTCATAAAAAAGTCATAATTTCTGAAATCAAGTCATAAAAGTCGAAATTCATGTGTGGAATGACTATTTTCATCATATAAGCACTTATACTTTGTGTTTTCATGTGTTCTCTATGTGCGTGCAGAAAAGCACTGCTCGTGGTCTAACTAAGCGTTTCCGCAGCTCTCAGCTCTCTAGGACGTCAGGAAAGTGGTTTTTCATGCATGCGTATGTTTAAACAGCTCTGGCATGCACTCAGAAGGGGTTTTCACATGCTTTCGACTCAAGATGATGGGACACATGCATTTTTCATGAAAAAACCCAAAATTAATATTTTTACAGTAATTTTATGAAAAAATATGAAAATTATGATTTTTCATAATTTTTCATGAAAAAACCCAAAATTAATATTTTTACAGTAATTTTATGAAAAAATATGAAAATTATGATTTTTCATAATTTTTCATAAAAAAGTCATAATTTCTGAAATCAAGTCATAAAAGTCGAAATTCATGTGTGGAATGACTATTTTCATCATATGAGCACTTATACTTTGTGTTTTCATGTGTTCTCTATGTGCGTGCAGAAAAGCACTGCTCTTGGTCTAACTAAGCGTTTCCGCAGCTCTCAGCTCTCTAGGACGTCAGGAAAGTGGTTTTTCATGCATGCGTATGTTTAAACAGCTCTGGCATGCACTCAGAAGGGGTTTTCACATGCTTTCGACTCAAGATGATGGGACACATGCATTTTTCATGAAAAAACCCAAAATTAATATTTTTACAGTAATTTTATGAAAAAATATGAAAATTATGATTTTTCATAATTTTTCATAAAAAAGTCATAATTTCTGAAATCAAGTCATAAAAGTCGAAATTCATGTGTGGAATGACTATTTTCATCATATAAGCACTTATACTTTGTGTTTTCATGTGTTCTCTATGTGCGTGCAGAAAAGCACTGCTCGTGGTCTAACTAAGCGTTTCCGCAGCTCTCAGCTCTCTAGGACGTCAGGAAAGTGGTTTTTCATGCATGCGTATGTTTAAACAGCTCTGGCATGCACTCAAAAGGGGTTTTCACATGCTTTCGACTCAAGATGATGGGACACATGCATTTTTCATGAAAAAATCCAAAATTAATATTTTTACAGTCATTTTATGAAAAAATATGAAAATTATGATTTTTCATAATTTTTCATAAAAAAGTCATAATTTCTGAAATCAAGTCATAAAAGTCGAAATTCATGTGTGGAATGACTATTTTCATCATATAAGCACTTATACTTTGTGTTTTCATGTGTTCTCTATGTGCGTGCAGAAAAGCACTGCTCGTGGTCTAACTAAGCGTTTCCGCAGCTCTCAGCTCTCTAGGACGTCAGGAAAGTGGTTTTTCATGCATGCGTATGTTTAAACAGCTCTGGCATGCACTCAAAAGGGGTTTTCACATGCTTTCGACTCAAGATGATGGGACACATGCATTTTTCATGAAAAAATCCAAAATTAATATTTTTACAGTCATTTTATGAAAAAATATGAAAATTATGATTTTTCATATTTTTTCATAAAAAATCATATTTTCCTATTTTAATAGCATTTTTGATGAAAAAAAACAAAATTAATATTTTTACAGTCATTTTATGAAAAAATATGAAAATTATGATTTTTCATA